>OZ026838.1:16800132-16985554 GCA_964023205.1 Lutraria lutraria
ACTGATCGAATATGAATTTTTCAGTTGATTTTACGAAAACTTCCAACAATGTAGCTGTCTACGCTGCTGATAAAACAGTGAATAACGTTAATAGTGATGTCGATTGCGCAACGTTGTGTAGAAATGAAGACACTTTTAATTGTGAAAGTTTTGATTTCTGTCCCTCTGCGAAGAAATGTCAGCTAAGTAAGAAACATGCTGCGCAGAGTGGTAGGGGAACCACACCAAGTGACGTTTGTGATCATTACTCTAGTAAGTAAAATTTCAAATTAAGACACAGTAAGTCGTTCCTAGCAGTGTAATTTATTCTAGTATATTTTTTGTAAAAAAGAAGTCCAACTTCAATAACAGTTGAATTGTTTATTTAATTTATCTTATCTACCTACATGTTTAGAAAAAAATTGAAATAAATTAATTAAAAATCAACTTAGCTAATTTCTAACATTAAAAAATCATTGACTGGAAGTATTAGTAAAATTACCCAAACAAAAAAAGTGAGGGGACACCCGGGTTCGAACCAGGGACCTCTCGATCTGCAGTCGAATGCTCTACCACTGAGCTATATCCCCATATAGTTTAGCTATAAATTGTACTGTTCATGTACAAAACCTATAATGAAACAGCTGTTTATTGTTATTTTTATACTAAAAGTAACGAACGGAGAAAGATAGCTATAACAAAATAAAGTTACCAATAAATTCAGCACTAACAGTTTGCATACATTTATTTATAAGGTTAAATCGCAAATCAATATAGCATACTATACATATTTAAGCGTATAAAATGTAGTGTGTGTAATACATATAGCCTAGCTTCCTAGCTATACTGTATTATGCTTTCTTGTTGTAGACAGAGAAAACTATGTCTCGATCTGTTGTAGATAAAACAGTAAATATACTTTTAAGTTATGAATCTTTCCGGTCTAATGTGTTTAATAGTACAAAGTATTATAATATTTACAAGTTTAATGAACACAAGTGGATATATATATAATAACTTAATTCAGATTCACATTGCAATTTTAAACTACACATGTATACATAATGTAAAATATAGGCGCGCCCGTCTACGTACATTGTTCATATAACACTATATCTCTTCATTAGTTGTCATTTCAAATGTTCACTTTTCTATATGATAATCTTAAATTTCTGTATGTTTGAAACTATATATATATAGCTGCGGTCTTATCTAAGCTCGACTCTTTCAAATCCATTAATAAACATTATGATAACATACATTATACTATATTTAATTAGGATCCATTATTTAATGCTTCATCGCAACATTTACCAATACATCTGTATACAGTAAAACTTAGATGATAAGATCACTGAACTGGACCCCGTTGTCTGTTAAATTTGTACTTTAGCTACAACATGGAACGGGAACCAGTTGAATCACATATGGGACCAATACTGAGGTCGTGTTTTGTGAGGTTTTACTATTAACAGTGCTTAAATACATTACATATTTTTATACATTTACAGCTTAATGAATATTTGTCATCAGATACTGTTAAAGTAATATTTATTAGTTATACACCAAGCATGCATATAATTACAGCGTGCACATCAATTGTTAAATAAATAGCGTATTAATAGTACATTTCGTCCATCATAATAAAATTCATTACACCGTCTGCTGAACACCATGCGGTTGACAGAATGTTTCTGTATAAAATGTAACTTATGGAATGGTATACGTACGCAGACACGGGTTTACTAAAAACGGTCTTACGTAAGATAATATTATGCATGCAGTCATATTAATTAATAGTCATGCACGGTTTATACAGTACAACTCCACACGAGCAGTATGAATGATAAAATTATGGTATTTATAAATTTGAAAAAATGCTTTCACTTAAAACCATTCGTCATAAATGATTAACCAATTGTTTGCTTATGTAATGAATTATATGTTTGTATGTATATGTCTCTATAATAAATCATTTACTTACTTTTAAACAACATTCTTAAATTTATTACTTAAACTTGTTTTAAGATAAAATACTTCTAGCGTACGTTAATTGAGCTGTAATTTAGCTGTCATTAAATTGTAAGCTATCATTTAACTAGCAGTATTTATGGGTTTTGCAGCTTCATTTGTCACATTCCCGAAAATTTCAACAAAATCATCATTTTCCTATCTGTCAAAGGCCGGGTTAACTCCCTTTAACCAACGTTCCGTTCAATACACATACAAGAAAGATATTCATAGTCGGTATACCATTAGCTATGAGTAGCTATTGACCAATTTAAGAACTTTTTGATAATAATAATAATAAAAAGCATTCTAAGTACATCAAAAGGAATCACGTGTACAGTGCTCAAGGAATATATGACTATGGATACATGACTACACTAAAATATAACTACACAAAGTTGCAATGTTAATTAATTATGTGTGTAGATAAATTGTATAAAATCAAACAGTCTTTGTAACTGAGCTGTACATTCCAATGGTTTACATTAAGCATTTACAACTTTTTATTTTCAGAAACTGTTGATAACGTGGCCCCTGTTGAACCCTCAGTATCCACAGCATTTATCGTTATGAAGGATATCGTGTATACTCGAGGGTTTAATGTATCGGTGTATGATGATACAACAGGAAAGGTAACTCTTGTATTTCTTTGTGAGGAAAGTAATATTGTGACGTCTTAGAATTATGGAGAATTGTTGTTTATTTGAGAGTCAACGCTGTTGAATAAACAATAATGTTCAGCTATTTATTACGTTTATATTATCATATTTTGTACCACAAACCGTCAATTTCACTGTCTAGTTGTCGACTTATTAGATCAATCCACCATCTGTGCATACGTCTGTCGAAATACAAAAATAATATCTGTCACGGCTATTGCAAAGTAACATTAATTATTAGTTAAAGCTGACGTCAGCTCGTCCCTCCAAGTTTGTAGAATTTGAATTAACCCTAATCAGCGGAGATCTAGAAGCATGTAAGTATTAGTATGTTCATTGTGCATAAAGAACTTATCGAGACGATAAAAGAATGATACCCGCCAAAACCACAATATCGCCAAACATTAAGTTACAGGGTTGAAGAAGTAAGCCTACGTATTATACATGTATATAATTTTAATTTGCTGTAACGATATGTGATATGACATGTTTGTTGTATAACAGTACAACCTCTCCAGAGCGGTCCTCTCTTCAGCAACAACCTCCCATTTACAACAGTATTATTTTTCCCACTGCACGTAATAAATACTAATTTAACCTCTCTAGAACAACAACCTCTAAACAACAACAACAACAACAACATAATTTTGCTATTTCCAAAGGATGTTGCTTCGGATAGGTTGTACTGTGTCTATAAATGAAGTCACGTGGTTATTTTCAGACTGGTTACTATCATGCTGTATTATTTGATGAAGATATATTACGTCCAGACAGTCAAGCTACTACAAGTAAGTATATTGTATCAATGACTTGTTAATCAGATACTGAGAGCGACCTAAGACCAGCAGGAACGATATGGACTATATAGCAATGTTTAACCAATAATTAAAGCTGGTCCTATATTGAAGACAAATAAAATACATTTGTACAAAACCTTTGACTATAGCAAGTGTAGTTTTTATACAGATTTAATTGTATTAGATTTACAAAATATGTCTCTCAAAATATCCATTTGAAATGATGGCTAAGATTCAATTTGTTCTGTTAATCGATATTTGTCAAGTACATGTATACAGTTATTATTTTTTTCCGACATTTTGCTTCAAACTCGGAAATGGGCATCTTGGATTTTATATACCAAAAATTGCAGTTGTAATTCAAGGACTGATTGGGGTTGTGATAGCCCCTCCCCACCGAGTCCACTGTACGTCCCTCGTCCCTTTGATTTTTTCCGCTGAGTCCCGCGTCTCTCCATATTTTAAGGGGCGAGTCCCGCATCCCATTTCTTAAAGTAGAATACAAGGCATAATATTGAACATGTACAGCTATTAAATCTCAAAAATACGGTCAAACAATAAAGAACAATCATTTGAGTACGTTTAGTCCCAAAGGCAACGAAAATACACATCACATGTCGTGTTTTACTGTCAAATACAAATTCAAATCAAAGGGATATAATTATCTTTAATTGTCAAATTGGAAAGTGTAATATGCTGCTCCAAAGTGAAATAATTATTTGTGTGCCCTCCGCATAGCCATTAAATGTGATTATAAAGTCAATATTTGCGAAAATATATTTTTTTCGCTTTTACATTTGCCTTGCACAAATTGTAAGAACACAATGTGAGTCCCGCGTCCCGTTTATTTTCCCTTCGAGTCCCGCCTAAAATATGGCCCGAATCCCGCGCCCCAAAGGGGATATTACAGCCACCAGATTTGAATTGGTATACATTGTAAACGAGATTTAACTCAAAGTTTGCCATGCTTATTATTTCTATTAACCAGGTGAAAATCTGAAGCATTTCATTCCTTCTCGAAGACACGTGATGCTCTCCAAACCGGAAGTTTCATTTAAAGGCGTATCTGTCGACCAGTGTGCATCTAAGTGTCTGACCGAGGCTACCATTGACTGTCAATCCTTTGACTATTGTTTTGAAACCGGAAGTTGCATGTTGAGTCACGTGCATACAGACCAGACAATTAAAGTGGTTCCAACCCATTTAACGTGTGATTTATACTCGAGTAAGTTTGATATAAATCATTATTGTACTCATACTTTTATTTATTGTGATATATTGGGCCACCGACCTATGTACAAACATAACTATATATATTTATACTTGTATACATTGTACATGTATATACAGCGTTGTACATGCATAGACATTGTGAATATGAGGTAGGTTATGTATACATTGGAACGACAGCATACAACTCAAGTATTACAACTTAAAACAGACACATACATAAATATACAAATATACATAATTATATACAATGGATATGGAAACAATGGGTTAAAAAAGTTCATTAAAAATACATATTTTCACACGTAATGTACCTGGTTCAGTCAAACCTGTGTTAGCGGCCACCTCCAAATAAAGGCCATCCAGTGAATAAAGCCATTATTTTATAAACCTTCATTGATTATTTCGAACAATATGACCTCTGAATAAAATACACCTGTCAATAAAGGCCACATTTTGTCTTTTTTTCAAGGGTGACTTTTTTCACAGGTTGGACTGTAATTGAAATTTCGATTGTATTACATTAAGTTTCAAATTCATCTGTTTGGTTCCAAAAACCTTATATTTTCTCCTCCTTATGTAGGTTCATATCTCTACTGTATAATTATACTTATTTGATTAAAATATTTTCCAGGGACCTATTTGGACAGTTACACCGTCTATCCCGGACTGTCCGTACAAACCAAGGGTGATGCCACCGTTAGCAACATATTCTCAGCAGATTTCTGTGCACAGAAATGTTCTACATATACGCAGTTCCAGTGCAAATCATTCGATTTTTGTTCCAACTCGAACACTTGTGTACTGAAGAGGTCGCATTTTCTGGATCTACCAAAAGCAGCCATCAAATCGAGCGGCGCATGTTCTCATTATTCCAGTGAGTATAATCTCGATATTTACTTCATCCCCTTTGTTATTTAAATTTGGTCTTTATGACGTGATGAGCTCAAATTGAAGTAAAATACAAAATGAATTTTTGAATTGAGATCCGAAACTAAGTACATGTTGTTGTTGTATAGTGTTGGTTCGAGTATTGAGTTGATCACTAAGTGAAGCTTGATAATATATTAGCTAAACATGATGATTATGCACCTTTCGAAGAAAAGGGGGTATATTCCTTTGCACACGTCGGTCAGTCCGTCGGTCCGTCCGTTACCAAACCTTGTCCGACAAATAACTAGAGAACGATTTGGCCTATGTTCATCAGACTGGTTGAGAGGTTGGCCTTCACATGTAGATGGCTCCTATTTATTTTGAGGTCATTAAGTCAAAGGTCAATGACACAGTGACATTCAGCACAAAAACTTTGTCCGACCAATAACTAGAGAACGATTTGGCCTATGTTCATCAGACTGGTTGAGAGGTTGGCCTTCACGTGTAGATGGCTCCTATTTATTTTGAGGTCAATTAGTCAAAGGTCAATGACACAGTGATATTCAGCACAAAAACCTTGTCCGACCAATAACTAGAGAACGATTTGACCGTAGGTTTGGAAGTTGGTCATCACACGTAGATGACCCCTATCTTCTTTAGTTTCAGTAGGTCAAATGTCCAGGTCTTACTACCCAGTTGGCCTTTAGTGGGCATCCGTATTTCACAAACACTTCTTGTAATACATAATTTATATTATGTAGAGACTCACGGTACTATGTATTTTCCTTTTATCTGGCTAACATAAATATTCTTACTTAAACTTATTTCGTCATTTTTTTCATCTTGGAAATGATACAAAGGTACCATACCAATAATTTATATATGTTGTTTTGTAGGAAACTATATTCACGACTTTGATGTTACCAAAGCGAGAAATTTTGTCGCAAAAGCCAATTCACTGGTGATCAACAATGTGACATCAAAGGATACTTGTGCTAAATTGTGTATTGAGAACAGTGGTATGAGCTGTCAAGCATTTGTCTTCTGTCAGTCATCAGTGTCATGTACGATCATTGGCTTGAGCCCTAAAAAGAATAAGAATAGTATTTCACAGAATCCGAAATGTGATTTGTATACACGTGAGTATGTTATAATGGTTTATGCTAGTTAAACGTTCGTTCCTATCATGATATTGTAACATTATTATTTTGAATGTTGATAATATTTTTATTTATGCGATTGAGTTTTGTGTTACAAAATTTGTAATACAGTATTGGTATGCAATATGCGTGGAAGATTTTTTGTTGATATGTTTGTATATAAATTATTGTCTCATGAATGTCTGTTCTGAACGCCCAATCAGCTCTGAATACTATTCTTAAGATTCTTGTCATGTGACCATATCGCCCTTTCAGGCAAATATTTCCCTGATGGAACGCCATATGGTGCAGCAACACAGAACCAACAAAGTTCGTCCAGCTCTGGCTACAGTGGAGGTTTGTTTTATTTATTTGGGATTTAACGCTTTTCAACATTTTTCCAGATGGTATATACGGTGGCGGCCGATTCACCATACGCGTTTTCCTGGACTGAATTTTAGCCAGTACTAACCTACCCTTCCAATAAGAACCGGCAACTTCTCACATCAACATTGTCGTCAAATCTTCACGGAAGGGTATGACCTGTCTGGACCGGAAATCGAACCAGGGTCGCCGGGTTACAAATCCAGCGCACTAACCATGACACTGGACCAACATGGCACTGGACCACGGCCACGGCCTAGAGGAGATTTGTACTATCACATCAACTAGCTGAAAATCTAAATAACTTCCATACATTTGAAATGCTGTGTTGCCATGAACCCGTTCAGCATTGAAAATAAATAAAAGCATTTACATTGTGTATGCAGTTTCAGTTTTTACACACTTGAATAGCGAAATGGATACAAGTTGAAATTGTTGTTGATTTTGTCATCCTGTGATCTACATGCAGATTTTCAATTATTCCTTGACTGGTTGAATGAAATATTGTTTTCATCGGACCGTTCTCTTTACAAAAATAACTGTAGGCCAATAACATATATTAACGAATCAGATACCAACACACATGGAATGGCAAGCGTTATATTTTAGCTAAAAGACAAATATGTGAGTACTCCTAAGGCATATTTCGTACAAATATTTCTTTTTTTCTTTCGGCAGGTGCTATGGCAGGTTTAGCGGTTGGTATGCTTATACCCGGGATGGTAATCGGTGCGGCATTACTGTACTTTATGCGAACCAAGCGTTTGGTTGAAGAGGAACAAATGCGGATGGGTTTTGTCAATATGCATCACGACAATGAAGATGACAAAGACTGGGTGAAGCCGCATGATGATAACGAACCTTCTCACGCCCCCGAATACGACACATAAACTGTGTCTGTCCGTCATGACTTTGAACAATTGTTATTATTTATTTATTACATAAAAATAACTTTATCTGTGTAACTTGAAATTATATGCTTACACATTGAATGCAAACCATGAACTAGTTTTCTAAGCAATATGTGTAATACATTCACTTACACACTATGCTGGATATATTGTGATGTACTGATTATTGTAATGTGGAACATATAATTATGTTTTGAAATTGTGGACGTTCACTGATCTCGAACCAGAAATTAACGGTGTAAGTTTTATTTTTCAGTTTCGTTGTTGTTGTTACTGATTTCAAGAAATGTTGTTTATATGTTGCGAAAATGGTCATTTAAGAACTTCAAGCTAATCTTCTTAATCAGTAGTGTGGTATTGTCAAAACGATCTTTTTATAAATATACATCAATAATGAATAAACCTCACTCTTTTTATATATGACCTATAAAAAACATTGAATATGCCTTTCGTTATTTAATTGACACCTCTTTAAATAACAGTTTAAATCAGCATTTATCGAGATCCTTTAATCATTTTGTTAAAAACAATGACATTCCTATGAATTATCTTCCCTTTAAATTTGCATAAAGTCTGTGGGAGTAACCCATTTTCCAAACATTGAATTTCATTTCATTCGTACATCAATTTCAATGAAAACTCACGGTAAAAAGATGCAATAGTACATTACCAATCTAATTTTGATAAAGAAATTATTAGTCACCATGCAAAATCTAAAGAAATTGATATTTTCCTATGTTTTATCAAGGACAACAACTCTTACAAATAATTCAAAATATGTCGTAAAATAAATTATATTATCCGGGGTAACTATTTAAGACATAATGACAACTAGGCAACACAATTTTTTAATATCAACATTTTTGTGTAGCATGGAACAGATACTGCAGAAAAGTACAGTTTTAGGGGTCTGATACCTTAAAAACTCTCGAAGCCTCACTTGGAGTGATATTAACTTGCTTTTACACATCACTAACCACCAATGAATATCATCTAACCTACTATAGCATGAGTCCCATAGCGGTTTGTTGTTTATTTGAGTTTTACGCCCCTTTTCAACAGTCAGAGTCATATGAGGCGGACAGTTCACCTAATCATCGTCACTGGGAAGAACCAGTACTAGACTCACATCCTCCGTAAGCAACTGCCTATGTTCTCATATAAACCCACGACCCTCTATCAGTGAGAGGTTACAGTAATTTGAAGTCAGCGACTATAGTCACTCGACCACAGAGACTGGGGAGGATTTAGAATTGCACGTGCTGTCATTGCTCCAACTACACGTGCACTACAATTGCCATTTTTTAGACCTGAACTTTTTTTTCAATTATATATTTTTTGAAATTGCTGAGTATAGAATATTGAAAGGACCAGTATGTGTGTAGGGATCTGGTATGCCTTATTAGACTACAGTAACGTACAGGGCTCCAGATAAATGACGTATTTGCGTAAATATGCATTAGTTTTCCCGATATACGCATAAAATAACGTCTAGAGCGTACAGATACGCACGTAAAATCCAAGGTACGCGTTTTACTCGACTATCAAATTAAAATGTAGTATCTGTGACTAGTGATTTAATCACTGGATACAAAATAAGTTCATGAACTTGATGTACACATTAAATATAGAAGAACACAATAGAACTAAGTACATTTAAAAGGTAAGACATCAGTCTGTATTTGTGCTTATAAGAGAATACACTTAAGGTTGGTTCTCAGTACTGTCATTACTCTTTAAAAATCTGGAATACCCCCTCAAAAAAAATAAGGGGTGAAATACACCCTGCTAAAAGAAAGTAGGGGGGGGGGATAAAGTACCCCTTGCACAAATATTTATCTGGAGCCCTGTCAGTCATGTATATCGTAGGATTACGCCATGTCTGGTTAGACTATTATACAAGACACTGTAAGCATATTTGATAAAAACTAATACATTAAAACTACATGTAAATTATATCATCATCGGTAAGCAATGCTCGACTATGATTGTAGAACGAACAATTGTACAAAAATACAAAGTGTGACATGCCTTTATATAGTGGT
The DNA here is from genome assembly GCA_964023205.1 of Lutraria lutraria. NCBI lineage: Eukaryota > Metazoa > Mollusca > Bivalvia > Venerida > Mactridae > Lutraria > Lutraria lutraria. The sequence goes on from OZ026838.1 coordinate 16,810,160, forward strand.
AACGCACAGGACTTCTACTCAAAAGGTCGTGGCTTCGAATCTCGGCTCGGCTACCAGATATTTCGGGGACGCTTTTACAGTGTCCCCATCCCTACTACCGAGACCAGTAGTGCGTTTAGAAAGTCATAGAAAAATGGGTAAAGTATATTTCATCAGTGCTTTACACTGGGCACGATAATTAAAACACCAGGAAAAATATTCGAGAAGAGTAAGTATATAGATGCTCGGTTCTCCTGTATCTTATCTCCTCTTTCTCTGGGACGGCTCTGAAATGACCATAGCTGTCGAATTAATCGTTAACCAACGGAAAACGGTAAATTGTTTGACACTGAGATTATGAACTTGTAAAAACACATATAAAATCTTCATATAACTTTTGGATATCATTATATAATTTAGCATCTGTTTTCTGTTGGTAGGTGAAATTGTCACATGATGCATTCATTGCAGATTTTTAGTTTTCCGTCAATTGTTTACACTATCGAGATTCATGAATTAAATAAAAAGTGAGGGGACACCCGGGTTCGAACCAGGGACCTCTCGATCTGCAGTCGAATGCTCTACCACTGAGCTATATCCCCCATATCTTGATTGAGATAAAATTCGTAATTTGTAATATCAAAATAAGCAAATAATTGTGCGTCGATTGCTTTAAAAGAAATTAGGAATACTGAATACGTTATATTACCTGATGAAAAAACTTAGCGAACATTATCATACTTAAAAGGTCATGTTTACATCTGTCTTAAACATACTATATAATATATCATAGACATTAACTGATGCAATACAGACATGTTTTATACAAAAGTTGTCGTTCTTTTAAATCAATACAGAACACGTATAAATCCAAATAAAAAAGTGAGGGGACACCCGGGTTCGAACCAGGGACCTCTCGATCTGCAGTCGAATGCTCTACCACTGAGCTATATCCCCAATGTAAACAGGAGTTCACTACTTTATTAAAAGCCTTGTATCTAGGGAAACTATTTAATGCATCATAAATGGAAATATCGTTCCATGGCATGTTCAATGAAATAAAAAGGAACTATGTTCACAACCATGAAAGTATAGTTCGGATCGAAAACATTTGTTTTGAATTTCTTAAATGTACACTCATTGTATGCTAAATAAACTTATTTACTCATTTCAGTTGTACAATAACATGTATACAAGCGTTGTATCATGTACATTAAAAATATGAACTAGTAATCAGATATTTAATGTTGTCTTTTACTTAAGATAAGAACATTTTTTTGTGATGTGTACATGGTTATATACTTATATCTGGGCGTAACGTGTATGATCGATTATCTTTGAGGACCAAAATTGCGAGACACAGTTAAATCAAAATAGTTACATTGATTAATTTAAATTGCTGAAAATACTCCAAATAGTAAAACATGAGGGGACACCCGGGTTCGAACCAGGGACCTCTCGATCTGCAGTCGAATGCTCTACCACTGAGCTCTATCCCCTATATGTGGACATACTGATACTTCCGTATTTAGCTCCATGATTCATTTTGGTCAATTATCGTAACATCTGTTTATATTCTCATTGGTTAATGGGCCTTTCCAATCACTTGGTTACTTCCCTTTAGTTAAAAGTCAACGGCGATATCGCCTGATAAGGAATAATTCTATTTCTAAGGTGTCCGCGCCAAAAAAATAACACAAAAAAAATAAAACACGTACGTAAATAAAAGACATGCATTGTATAGTCCGACAACGACCTGTGAATGATCGAAGATCAGCTAAGTCCATTTTGTAGGGTGAGTGGCTTTTCGGAACGTTTCGTAGGTGTCCGTAATATATAAATATCAGTTATTTGACCGTCATAGCTGAGTCTAAGTGCGTAGCGCGATCGGTTAAGGCGCCAAACATTTTGCTTTTGAAGCATGGTAGTCAAGATGCTATGGGTTCGAAACACATGTGAACGTTTTTCCTTTCCATTTTTATTTGATATTTGGCATTTTGTTATTGCAGAATTTTATTTCAATATTTGGAATGAATTTCATATGTATTTCATTTAATTTCATTTCAGGTAATTTCACGAAAGTTCAATTACTGCGTTCATTAGCAGTATCTGTACTTGAGCCACTGTCAGAATCTAATAATTTGCTTCATTATATTAAGTTATATAACATGACATCCTCTACATACTTGGGAACATTATTTGAACAGAATTTGATTTTGATTGCATATAATATATATACTATTCAAAACATAAATGCACCGAAATCACGAGCAATGCATTATTTGAAAAAAAATAGTGGCAAGATCAAGGACACGAAAAACACAATTCAGTTTAATAATGTTACTAGTGCGGCGCACTGATTTCAGGACCACGTAGCTAGGCCTCTTACAGTGGTCTACAAATGTAAGAGGCCAACAGTGGCCTACAAATGTAGGGTCGTGTTTAGTAATGTACTTGGTCATTGTATTACTTATCCCTATTTTAAAGAATGGAACAGTCCATGACCTTCCGTCACGACTCACTGCTCGATTTCTATCTATATCATAATCATTGTAAACAATAATCGACATTTTTCGACAAATATTTTTTCTATATTGGGAAACAACATGCGGTGATATGCACATCATATTACATTCAACGTTTGAAGTGATATGGACGTACCTTTTCACATCACAACAGTTACTACCAATGGAATATGACTTTGTTAAATGGTTCAGTTGTGTGAAAAAGACAATGAATTAACTCAATTTCACGAAAACAAGATATAACATTTTTTAAATTCATAGAAAACGGAGAAACAAGAAGACATGAAGTTGCAGACCTCCAAAACATCGTATATTTAATCATTAATGTAAGTGTGAAGTATATGTACCGCAACCGTGGCCGAGTGGTCCGGATGAACCCCAAAGGAGACTGCCATGGGTAAGAACTGATGCGGACAGTTGGGGAGCCGCCAGCCAGTTAAATCATGGAAACCATAGCCCCACCTCAGCCTGGCACCCGGCAAAAAGAAAAGAGATTCGAGAGGTACTGTGCGAACAAAAGAAAGGGTGTCTCATAAGCCAACTTGGCCGGTCCAATTAATAGGGCGTAACACTAAAATAAACAAAACCTTTACCTGTATCATATTAATTAGTAAAGCCACCAAGAACATATGATGACGATTTGGCTAGGAAACATCAACTTTTCATTGAAATGATAATACACACTGAGTTGCAAGTGCATTTACGGGCATTAGTATAAAACATCTTTATAACCACTTGGAAAAGAAAATTATACATTTATCAAATGCGTCATGCATATTTACAATGTACAAATGTATATTGTAAAAGGACCGTCGATATAGCCCTACACTGTTTAACTGCTTATATGACTTTTTATGCGAATAGGTGATTTGCATACTTATCATGCCCCTTTCGAAGAAAAGGGGTTATATTGCTTTGCACATGTGGGTCGGTCGGTTCGTAACCAAACGATTTGATCTAAGCTCTTTAGGGTTGGGAAACTGGCCATCCCATGTAGATGACCCCTTTTGATTTGAAGTCAGTATCTCAAAGGCCAAGGTCACAGTGATATTCAGCACAAAACCCTTGTTCGACCAATGACTGGACAACGATTTGGCCTCAGATTTAGTTGAGAGGTTGTTCACCGAATGTAGATGACCCCTATTGATTTTAGAATCAAAAGGTCAAAGGTCAAGGTCTATCCCGTTGACCTTTAGGTATAGCCGTGTTAAACTTCTTGTTTAACACCCTCTGATGTCAGCCATGTACACGGTTGGGTTAGCTAATTATAATTTGTTTAGTGTAAATTCCTGACATTTAAAACAAGTAATATAATCCTTTTTGTTTTCCAAAGGATGTAAAATATAAAATCATTCACGGAGATTCATGTGACCAGATTACAGAAAAACCTGCAACACGCATATAACATAAAAATTCTTCTTCTGCTTTGGTACAATGTAGGATTCTAAAATTATTTGCTTGTTAAAGCTACTACTTACCTCAAATATTTACCTTTCAATGCGGGTATTCACATGCAGTAGTGAAGCATGCAGCTGTTTTGTAAGATGAATACACAATCTTGAATTTATAGTAAATTTATTCTCCTTACGGTGATAACATGTCATACCAAGAAAATAACGGTAAAATAAAACGGATGTCTCGTGCATCGTATATCGGATTGTACAAACATACTGTGAAAATGCACAACCATAACGAGTCTGGCCAGTTTTAGTTGTGTATTAAAAAGGCTTCATGTTCAGTCATGATAAGAAAGAATTTCAATGTGTTGGGAAATAATGTGGCGAGTGAATTAAAGTAATTCCGACAGCCACATTTGTATGATGTCAACTAAGTGGGTACAAAAAGAAAGTAGGCCTAGCTTTTTCTAATGATGATGCTAAGAATCTAAACTAATGAACAATATGCAAAACCACTTTATTAGCTATGCACGAGGCAATAAATATTTGATATTGAATATAATTGCATGTACAATAAAAATAAATTACCTGTAAAGTGTTCAATTTCCGAAGACCAAGTAAATTCCAGTGTCACAATGTATGCACAATTTATGAATAAAAAAAGGTTTAAGATCTCTCGTAGTGCAACCCAATATTATTTTTCTGTTATAAACAACAACAACCTGAAAAATTAACTTCCAAATATACCACTTTTTATGTCCTTCAAAAAGCCATGCCTCAATTTTGTATGTAAAGAAAGTAGTGCAGATCATGTAAACATCAGTTATCTATTTATGGCGTACAACACAAGCCATCTCACTTGGGTGTGACAGAACATAGAATAAAATATATTTTATTTGCATATTTTGTCCTGAAAAGGACTTTTTACAAAGCAGCAATGATACACATTTCACAATAAACAGCATGGTGACATATGGAATGAACGTATGTATTGTGAACTTTTAAACAAAATGTGGAAAATCGTTTATATATGTAACGATTGAGACAAATATTGAATTTTGGTACGGATCCGGGAGAGACAGTGTTATAAGAAAATTTACACTGGTAGTAACATGTGTACTGCTATTATATGTTATGCGTTATCTCTCTTTAAGTTGAAGTCGGGATTCCGCCTTACATACAATACCGGACAAATGAATGATAAATTATTCAAAGAAATACAAGATTCCATTAATATACAGTTTACCTTTTATGAATAACGGCTCTAAACAATCTTTTGAAAAATTAGTAGATGTTGTTTCAAATTTTGAATGTGTCTCAGGATTAAAACTTAATACTAGTAAAACAAATGTGCTAAGAATAGGTTCTTTGAAAAGCACTAACATAAAGTACAGTCAAGATAAACAATTTAAATGGACATCTGACTCAGCTCAAACTCTTGGCATAATATATACAAATGATAAAGAACAAAATCTTAAAATAAATTTAATACCTAAAATTGAAACTTTCAATAACTGTGTAAAACAATGGCAACATAGGAAATTAACATTATTAGGAAAAGTTACTGTATTGAAAACATTTGCACTTCCCAAACTTATCTACCCATTAACTGTTCTATCAAACCCATCTAAAGAAAATATACAAAATATAACCTATACACAGATGCTAAACTTTTTGTGGAACAACACACCTGATAAGATTAAAAGAGATACGCTTGTGTAGATTATACACTAGGCCAAACTTATAACTGTGCAGTTGAAAAAATGCAACAATTTTTTTATTTGTAAATGAATGTACACCAAAACTTAGAAATATATGCTTGTACACGATATCTATAAAATCCAATATCGCTACTGTGGCCGATGTAAAAACAACAAAAATACACGTGAAAAACGTGCAGGGGCAAATTGAAAAAAAAATGTGTAGTTCAGTCGTGTGTTGACCTGAAAAACTTAATATGGGTAGATTAGCAATCACCGACAGATGTATAGCCGTCGGACTTATTCAGGCGGGTGTCTCAAAACAAGAGGTAGGTCTACATTTCATGCAGACGGTTCATCTGAATTTATTGATTTTTACACATTATCTGTATAATAATTGTTTTATAAGGTAAAATAGTGAAACTATTATTTTAGCAAAAAGTTTTTCCGACATATTCTCATTTATCCGTCTATCTTTCAAGCAGATTTCCGACAATAGATTTGTCCGTATTATACTGAAATGGACTTCGTTCAGTTAAGAACAGATTAATTAATATTTATTCAAATCAATATTGTTTCAATATCTTGAGGTTTTTTCTTGCCATACCTCTGACAATATCACTCTTGATACCCTTTTTTTACCTTATTTGTAGGATACCGCAGTGAAATAAATTCGTCAATAAGTTTATCGATAATTAATCGATATTTAACACTTTATGTTGCTAGAAGAATGGACGGACATAGGAACAACATTCGGAAATATTTCTTCAACAATTATGTTGTGTCAATGTGGGCGAGATGTCTAGCTGTACTACGGGCTAATGAGGGGTCATACCTGATACTCACTGTGTAGTACACTAACAAGTGTTCAGTGTGATAAAATGAAGAAAAACTGTTTTTTCTTTTTCATTTTTTGTTATTATTTTTTATGTTATTCGTGATAATGAAATCCGAGATCAATTAATTAAAATACATATTGTTTGTACATCTTTCTTCTATCATTCCTGAAAATTTCAAGGATCTTGTTCTAATAATTCCGGAGATATTGGATTTTATACAACTGCACAGTTATAAGTTTGGCCTAGTGTACATTAGGAGGAATAAGAATGATCAACTTGAACTATTTTCTTAATGCTCTTTAGGGATGCTGGATAAAAAGATTAAAAGATAAGAACAGTAATGGACATTGGAAAATCTTTTATCAATCAATACTAAATAAAAAAGGAGGAGAGCTAATATTTCAATGTAACATATCTGAAAGTGATGCAAAAGCAATAAGCAATAGAAATATATTTTTAGAAGATATATTGCGATCTTGGATAAGTATAAATAAAAATGAAAATAATGTAGAAATAAATAAACAATTAATATGGAACAATACGGAAATCAAACTATGTAACAAAACGTTTTATTACAAAGATTGGCATGAAAAAGGAATAACGAAATTAGAACATATTTTTTATTATAGAACGAAGGCCTTCTATAATTTTGAAAACATTTTTTTATATGTTAACATAGATGACATGCGGTATTTAAAATACTTTAATTTGATATCCAGTATTCCTATAAATCCAAAGAAGGCTCTAACTCAAGAGGGTATAGTATACACACAACAAGAAAGATTATTTGACAAATTATTAAAATCTAAAGAACCCAACTAATTATTGTATGAGACACAGCTGAAAACAAAAACTAAAGCAGAATAAAGTCCGAAACAAAATTGTCATCAATATTCCCGAATGAGTCATTACATTGGACAAAAATATACTCTCAAACACAAAAAGCTACTATAGATGTAAAGTTGAGAAGTTGTCAATACAAATACTTAATGAGAATTTTACCAACAACTAAATCATTACATCGATGCAAGATCAGAATCAAGTTTTTGCTATTTTTGTATCATGCAAGTGCAAACATTAGGGCATTTGTTTTGGGAATGTAATCATGTGCAACATTTGTGGAATAAACTTGAAATTTTTCTATCTGCTAGAAACCTAAACTGTTCTTTGAACTTAAAAGCAGTATGTTTTGCAATGATAGACAAGGAACATATTAAAAGAATAAAAGTAATTAATTTCAATTTACTTCTCATGAAATCTTATGTATTTCAAGCAAAAAATAGAAATTTAGCACTAAATTTTGATAACTTTGTTGCGTATCTTAAAGTAAGAATTAAACTAGAAAACGAAATAGCATTGATAAATGACAAATCAAATCAACATAACATGCAATGGGCCGGCTTTGAATGATAAGTTTTCATCTTTTTCCGAGCAAAAACTTTTTATAACCTTTTACATTACAACTGTTACAAATATCATTCGTGTATGGATATTATTAATTATACAGAATATTATTGGAAACGAGCTTAAACCCTCTATTTGTTTCTTCATTTCTTTTCTCCTAAAAATTTATATATTCTTCATATGAAAACATCATATATATATTTGCAACAATATAAACATGTTATATGTGCATGATGATTCCTTTTAAACACGTATGTTAAAAATATGTAACAATATATAACATAACAATTTACAGGATTGTACGTGTATGAAGAATAAAAATAGATTACAAAAATATACCGTTTACCTTGTCGAAACGAAACACAAGGTAAGCTTAATGGTGCGTGGTTACATATATACATGATTTGAAAGTCAAGTAAGAAAGTAGCGTGCAATACATGCACTAATGCACATGACAAAATAACAATAAATAACTGACTATGAACAAACATTTAAGTATTTGTACAGCTTAAACATGAGAATGAACTATATTAAGATAATATAGTATGTATTATGTAAGTATCGTCTTTCAACGAATGCATGGTGGATAAAAGTGACTAGGTTTCTAATTTCAGATACATTTTCACTGGTAATTAATTGTGTAAATTTGAACATATTTGGATTTCGCCAATAATAAGGTTTGATTAATTTTTCTCGAAACTCTTTATAAATTGGACATTGAATTACAAAATGGTATTCGTCCTCTAACAAATTGCATGCGATGCACAGGCATTCACTAAATGGTACCGGTTGAGGTTTTTTCCATCGTCCAGTTTCGACATACAGCCGATGCGAAGACATTCTTAATTGTGACATAGATTTTCTATACATTTTAATGTTGATAATCTCGAGATATTCATTGTGAGTAAAGTTAGAAAATGTTTTAAAGAACAAAGCCCGTGATGAGTTTTCTAATCTTGAATTAAAATCCTGAGCCCAAATATACATCGCGAATCCTCTGTTTTACCTGTGCCAGAAAATACTTATCATTGACTACGCCTTGGTTCAACCAAATATCGTGGAAGCCAGGTTTAGATAAGAGGAACTTTACACGTGAGGCCCAATTTACCGTGTGCGGATTTGATTCAATATCAGTTTTAAGTAATATATTTTCTATCTTGTGCATAGCATATTTTTAACCAGTATTTAATTATGTTGTATATTCTCGACGTTTCAATACCTGCCTAATTCGCCATATAAAAAGTCATTTTGAGTCGTTAATTTTTACACCAAGTAGACGTTTGCAGAAATGTAAGTGAGCTTCTTCAACATCGGACGCTTTATTAAACCCTTATTCATCGGGTGAATAATTTAGTAATCAATTTATCAAAAAGTTCAAGAGAATGTTTTGGAGATAAATCATTAAACTTATACAGTATTTTGTTTATTTCAAAAACAGCCTTAAGAGCTTGACCTGCTAACATTTTGTCTTGACCTTTGAAAGAACCAACCGATGAGAAAACAACACCAAGATATTTGAAAGTATTAACAATCTCTAGTTCAATATTTTTGTAAGTAAATTTCATATATGTGGGTAAGCGAACACCCTTCCTAAAGGCTACAATTTTGTTTTGCTAGTATTAACTTCGAGTTTCCATTTGTCACAGTACTCTGATAATTATAATATATAAAGCATGTTGTAAACCGTCACTATAGATATAATTTCAATTTGATTATAAATCTTCATTTTTATCATATGTGTATACAAATTAGACACAAATAAAGTATGAATATCTTCACGGTCTATAATAATATTTCCCACATAAGCAGATCTGCCTCTCTTTCTCTGAACAGCTGGTTCTTGTCTTGTCACCATCAATTTGAAGTATCATCAAGAGATACAGATATATAGTTTCAAGTCTGTTTCTAAGTTCCAGGGACCTCTCGATCTGCAGTCGAATGCTCTACCACTGACCTATATCCCCTACATCGTAACTTGAATAAAATTCGTAATTTGTAAAATCAAAATAAGCAAAATTAATAATTGTACGTCGATCGCTTTAAAAGAAATTGAGAATACTAAAAATACGTTATATTACCTGATGAACATTATCATACTTAAAGGTCTTGTTTTCATCTGTGTTAAACTTACTAACATATTATAGACATTAACTGACGCAATACAGACATTTTTATACACAAGTTGACGCCCTTTTAAATCTATACAGATCACGTATAAATCCAAATAAAAAAGTGAGGGGACACCCGGGTTCGAACCAGGGACCTCTCGATCTGCAGTCGAATGCTCTACCACTGAGCTATATCCCCCATGTAAACAGTAGTTCACTACTACAGTAAAATGCTTGTATAACAACATTTAGGAAAACTATTCAATGCATCATTTAAATGGAAATATCGTTCCATGGTATGTTCAATGAAATAAAAAGGAACTATGTTCACAACCATGAAAGTATAGTACGGATCGAACACATTTGTTTTGAATTTCTTAACTGTACACTCATTGTATGCTAAATAAACTTATTTACTCATTTCAGTTGTACAATAACATACAAAATGATGAACTAGTAATCAGATATTTAATGATGTCTTTTAAGATAAGAACATAATATAATATAATTTCATTGTGACGTGTACATGGTCATACACTTGTGTCTGGGCGTAACGTGTATGCTCGATTATCTTTGTGGACCAAGAATGCGAGACATAGTTAAATCAAAACAGCTACATTGATTAATTTGAACTGATAGAAATACTCCAAAAGTAAAACATGAGGGGACACCCGGGTTCGAACCAGGGACCTCTCGATCTGCAGTCGAATGCTCTACCACTGAGCTATATCCCCTATATGTGGACATACCTATATTTCCGTATTTAGCTCCATGATTTATTTTGGTCAGTTATCGTAACATCTGTTTATATTCTCATTGATTAATGGGTCTTTCCCATAACTAGGTTACTTCCCTTAGTAAATCAACGGCGATGTCCCTTGATAAGGAATAATTCTACTAACATAAAAATAATTAAATTAAAACACGTACGTAAATAAAAGACATACATATTTATACATGTACAGTCATTGTAAACAATGGTCGACATTTTTCGACAAATATGTTTTCTATATTGAGAAATAACAGGCGGTGATGTACACACCATATTACATTCAACGTTTGAAGTGATATGAACATACCTTTACACATCACAACTACCAATGAAATATGAGTTTGTTTTACAATGGTTCATTGTATCATTAAATTAGATTAAAACAAGATAAAACATTTTTTAAATTCATAGAAAACTGAGGAAAAAGAAGATATAAAGTTGCAGACCTCGAAAACAACTTATTTTGTAATCATTAATGTATGTGTGAAGTTCATGTACTGCAACCATGGCCGGGCGGTCCGGATCAACCACAAAGGAGACTGGGTAAGAACTGATGCGCCAGCTAGCTAAATAATGGTTACCGTAACCCCATCTCAGTCAGGCACCCGGCAAAAAGAGAAGAGATTCGGGAGGTACTGTGCGAACAAAAGAAAAGGTGTCTCATTAGCCAACTTGACTGGTCCATTTAATAGGGATAACACTATAATAAACAAGACGTTTACCTGTATCATATTAATTAGTAAATCCAAGAACAAATTCCATCAAGTACAAATGATGACGATATAGCCCGGAAACATCAACTTTTCATTGAAATGATAATACGCACTGAGTTGTAAGTGCGCTTTCGGGTGTAAGTATAACCACTTAGAAAGATAATTACACATTTATCAAATGCATCATGTATATTTACAATGTATATTATAAAAGGAATCGATCTAGCCCTACACAGTTAAATTTTTATGCGAATAGGTGATTTGCATATTTATTAATGTCCCCTTTCGAAGAAAAGGGGTTATATTGCTTCGCGCATGTTGGTCGGTCTGTTGGTCGGTCTGTTGGTCGTTAAATCGGTCGGTCGGTTCGTAACCAAACGATTTGGCATGAACTCTTCAGGGTTCTTCTTCTTCTAGTAATGCACAGGGCTGTCTCTGGAGCGTTGTCATGCATGGTGAAACTGTCAAAATCGTGGTGAGGCTCGCGCAAAACTTTGTGCATGATTTAAACTATGTACAATAAGTGTCAATTTAGATTTGTTTACTCTGCAGCCTCCCCTTGAAGGCCTCTAAACTGGGTGCTGAGGTAAAGTGCTATGGTAACGTGTTCCACAGTCGCACGACTGACGGGAAGAAGGAATGTCCAAGGTAGTCTGTTCTGCAGAATGGCACTATAAACCGAAGGTCATGTCGTCTTGTTGTTGTTGAGGTTTAGTGAAGGTTAGGCGGAAGTGGATCTTGATTAGCCCGTGTACAATGCGGTACATCATGCACAGCTTTGCCTGCTGCCGTCTGTATTGCAGGGGCTGCCAGCCACGGTCAGTAATCATCTGTGAAGTGCTGCTGCTGGTGTGGTAGTCTCCCTTGACGAACCGAGCGACGCGGCGCTGCACAGCCTCTAGTTAATGTATGCAGGTTTGAGTATGTGGGTCCCATACAGTTGTGTGGGACGTACAAGTGACTTGTAGGCCATTGTCTTGGTCTGCGGAGGGCAGCTGTATAGGTTCCTCCTGAGGAATGATAGGCTGTTGTTGGCCTTCTTTGTTGTTGTTTCAGCATGGGGCTTCCAGGACAGATTCTGTGACAGTGTTGATCCTAGGTTCTCCCTGTCTTGGCTACTGCAATTGTGTGGCCATGGATCGTTTAAGCATACTGGATTGGTGTCCTCTTCCGGGTGACATGTAGAGCTTCACACTTGGAAGGGTTGAAGCTCCTCTGCCAGTCTAGCTCCCATTGCAGTATCGCCACATTCTCTGCTGTCATCAGCAAATAAACGGCAAATAAATGTGATCCAGTCCAGCACTCTGCCATGGAGACCATTGTGGTACAGTTTGTGATAAGTCTCCTGTGAGGCACTTTGTCGAAGGCTTTGCTAAAGTCAAACAAGACCGCCGCATCTATCTGGTCCCCAGCATCCACTCCAGAGGCAAGATCCTGTAGGGTCAGTATCGGCTGTGACTCACTGGATCTTCTCTTTCGGCATCCATGTTGCTGATCTGCAAGTATGCTGTGTTGGTCTAATTGTTGCATTACCTGTGAGTGAACAATATGCTCCATAAATTTGGAGCAGATTGATATCAGAGATATCGGACGATAATTGGCTGGGCTACTGCGGTCACCTTTCTTGAAGACGGGGGTGACATGGGCTATTTTCCAGTCTTTTGGCACTCTTCCTTGTTCTAGTGAGGCTTCGAAGATCGTTGTGAGGGCTGGTGCTATGTGAGTTGAGATCTCCTTTAAGAAGCCGGCTGAGATACAATCAGGTCCTGTGGCTTTATGAGGTTCAATTTCCGGAGAAGTTTCCTGGCACCTGTCTCATGGATACTAAAGGTGTGCATCTTTGGTCTGGGTTCATCTTGTAGCAGTGGGAGCTCACCTGTGTTCTCCTTGGTGAAGACACTGGAAAACTGGTCATTCAGTAGAGTCGCCTTTACCTTGGGGTCACTGTGCCAATCCGGATCCATTCAGTGGAGAGACTCCGCTACTGTCACAATCCTTGCTCTAAATAAGAGTACAATTTCTTAGAATTGTTGCCATCTGTGACAAAGTTTTGGACATACGAGTTGTAGGTCTTCCTACATTCATATTTTGTTTCCCGTTGCAGTTGCTTGTAGCGGTTGATGTTTTCTGCATCACCAGTCGGAGGCTTTCCGGTGTGCTTTTTTCTGGTGACGGGACATGCGTTTGACTCTCTGATTGACCCATGGCTGGCTGTAGCGAGTAGATGATGTCTTTGATGGGATGAAGTCACTTGTAGCCTTGTTACAGAAGTCTCCGAAGGTTGTCCACAGTGTATCTATGTCTGTACTGGTAGAATACTGCTTGGTAAAGTCAATGGCGAAGGCTTGAGCTGCCTGTTGGAAGCCATCTGTGTCAGTTTGTTCCGAAAGTAGTATCTTTCTTGATGGTGGATTTTGATGTGGAACCTTAATTGATGTTTGGATGAAAACTATACCATGGTCACTTATTCCAGGCATGTATTTACATTTTTCTATTAGTGATGGTCTGTTGGTAAGGAAGAGGGTGTTTTGTCCTCTAGTGGGGAAGTTAACCACTTGTTCTAGGCCAATGTCATCTGTAAGAAGTTTGTTCATCTGGGTTGGTTATGAATTACCAACCACAGTACAATCCCTCAAGTCTATATTGAGGAGATTCATGTCACCCGAGATCCAGGTTGTGGAGTGTGGGTAGTTAGCTACTAGGTCCCTCAGCTTCTGACAGAGCTCTTCCATGTATAGTCGCTTCTTTATGGGCGGTATACAGCTCCGACTATCAATGGTTGTTTGTCGTGGCACTGGAATGATGTTGGCCGTATGTCCGGTCACGTCTTGCTACGAAGTGGTAGCCTTCTGGGATGACTTTACCCTCGTAGAACCCTTGGTGGAGCCATGTTTCGCTGCCTATGATGATATCAGGGTTAGCCTCTTCTATAAGGAGCCAAAAAGCTGTTTTCTTTGCTCTCATACTCTGGAAATTTATGGTTAGGATGCGGAAGGATGATTTTACTATTTTACAGAACTTTCTGGCAGGTGATGAGGTGTGCTGGGGGGAACCGATAGAGCTATCAAGGGAAGAGAAGCTCTGTGTATGTGTGGCAGACGGGCTGTCAGGCTACTGCGATATACTGGATAGGATGATGTATGAGTTCTCAGTGGCAACAGATGTAGCAATGCTCTTGCTGAAAGTTGTTTCAAAAAGAGTTGTTGAAAAGTTTGGAAGGCCACAGCTACTACAGATTCAGCTGTAATTCAAGACAGCACGTAATATGGATAAGGGCACTTTCATACATTTTACATGAAACCATGTATCACAGGAATCACATACTATACAGTTTTGGTTTGATCTACACTCCTTTGTGCACTCACCACAAGGGAACTTTGCCTGACGTGGGCCAGGGTGGGGTGACAGTCACCCGACTGTTGTTACTTCAAATCTGGAATGAATAAGCATGTGCTGTAGCACCATGGTGCAGAGAGGATGATTAGGAGTGCTAAGACAACAATCCAACTAAAGTTGTTGATATCGTGGGCCATTGTGACTGTTGGAGCAGAGGCAGAAAGACCGATATCCGAAATAGAGTACTGTCCGAAATGGGCCCTACTTAACCGGAAGTTGACGATTTAGACGTAAACATTCGTTAATTTCAGTAAACTTACACTTTTTGGCGTAGTTTTCTGGTAGGGTCCGGTCACAAACTCATAAATGGAATATGTAGTTAGAAAAATACTTAGCACTTTGCTTTTGATTGTCTGAACGATTTATTTTTCATCAGCTGTCAAATTTGCGCATACACCACAACGACCTTGACATTACTCAAGGGTTAGGAGGTTGGTCATCACATGAAGATGACCCCATTTGATTTTGATGTCAGTATGTCAAAGGCCAAGCTAACAGTGACATTCAGCACAAAACCCTTGTTCGACCAATGACTGGCAAACGATTTGGCCTCAGATTTGATTCGAAGGTTGGTCATCGTATGTAGATGACCCCAATTGATTTTAAAATCGAACGGTCAAAGGTCAAGGTCTACCCAGTTGACCTTTAGGGGACAGCCGTGTTTCACAAACACGTCTTGTTTTTTTACAAACCCCCTGCTGTCAGGCATGTACACGGTTGTGTTAGCTAATTTGTTTAGTGTAAATTACTGACGATTTAAAATATAATTCATAAAATCCTTTTTGTCTTTCTATATATGCACCGATGTAAAATAAATCATTCCGTATATACACTGAGATTTTAATTGACAAGATTACAGAAAAAACTTGCAACACGCATATAACATAAACATTATTCTAATTGACCAGTCGCCACCTGTCAATCAAACTCATATAACACTTGCTTTCACTACCTAATAAGGCAGGATGTAAACATGGCCAATTTTTTGACACAGATCAACTCTAGACGAATTCATGTTTGTCCGAATTATTTGACAACGTTTATTCGCAACTTGAAATGATTTCATCCGTTGTTTGTTAAACAAGGTTGGAAATTTTCAAACAAGGTTTGTCTAGGTTTAAGATATAAATATGAACTGAAATACTGCATTTTATGAATGTCACCATGTATGCATTTACTTAAAAACTGGTCTGTTACTGGCATACTGTACTCATTATGCATGTCGTATGTATGTTTTGTGAATTTATACTGTGTGCATATCTAAGCTACCCTCCGATACAGTGCTTATAGCAGATTGACGTTAGATGAGCATAATGACCGGTTGTCTGGCTAGCAGCCTGCTGGTCATTTATGTTTCAGATGTTCCAAAATGGGCACAGTTGTATGTTTATGTAAATTGTGTCGGTTTACCCGGAGAACGAACCGACAAAGTCTTTCAAGATAAATAGTATATAGAACGCTATTATTTAAAGGTATTAGTATTATACATGTTTGTGTGTTAAGAAACTAATTTCATTTTCAGCATTTTCAAGAAGGATGTCCAACTGAGAATTACCCTGACCCTTCGCATGCAGATCCAGTTGCCATAGACAAGTTAACACCTACCAGAGCACCTCCTAGACGACGCCCTTCCACAGAGCCACCAAAGAAAAAAAAGAATATTTTAACTGAGCTCAGGTTTTTTGTTAATTTGAGTTGAAAGCCCCTTTTCAATAGTCAAGGGGCATATGACTATGAGGCGGACAGTTCGCCTAACCATTGTTCCTGGGAAGAACCAGTACTGGATTTTTCTGTCCTTCGTAAGCAACTGCCTTATTTGTGACATAAAGAGACATGGTCGGTTGAGTGGCTCGAACCCACAACCGTTTGAGAGAAGTTACAATGATTTTAAAGTTGGCCACTTTAACCACTCGGCCATGGATAATGTTGGTATGTTCATTTCATAATAACAAAACTAAATAATTTACCAGACTCTGAAATCTTATTTGCTGCGATTGCAAGTTATTAACAATAAACTGAATCAATTCAGAAAACTATTACATTCATGCAGTGGAATAATGATATGTTGTTATTACATTGTTATCTAATCAAAATTTATTTTTTAAAACAGTTCACAAATGAACACTGAAGTACAGTTGCCATGTGAATCTGAAGAAAATGTCAACCCAAAACCTGTTCCAAGTCATGATATACAATCATCCACCACTGACAGCAGTGCAACGATTGCTGACAAATCTGAAGGTATACTGTTTTATCTTCACTTTCACATATACACTGAGTAAACAGATGTCATTTTGTTTAGGATGGCTTCCATGATCTCCTTATTCGGCATTATACGCTGTACAAATAAGTCCTGTCAGGTGTACATTACAAAGTCACAGTAGCTGACCTTGGATCCGGTACCAGTAAGGATGCGTCTCCTTTATAGCAATGTTTTCACCACATTTCTTAACACACAGTCTGTCTTGTTTTTTGTCCATCGGCTAGTGCTTCCGTTATAGTTAAGCCTCTAATGGAAAAAGGACACTTAATTTCTAGGATACAAGATGGTGTTTTATCACACACTTTCCCATATGGTGTTGCAGCTATGAATGGAAACTGTGGATTGACAACTAGACCACATTCATGCACATGATTGTTTGTTTTCTTGCGATACATATTCCTTGCAACCTTTTCATTTGCTGTTCCATAGCAAGTAGCCGTGATCCGTTTCACTCTCTCTTCATGCCACAGTTGACATTCAGACTGCATTCTTGTATTTCTGCTGTACCGCATCGGTTTCACTAATTTGAACATTGTCTAAATTATCCTTTAGCATATGTAGAATCTCGGTAACATGTGGCTTGTGTGAGAAGCTAAGGTCTGCGCATGGTGAGCTTTCCTGAGAGGGCCCAACTGGCTGTAGTAGTGGTAGCTGAAATAAAAAAGTCCATTAGTGCGATGTAACAATAAATTTGTCTTGTGTTTTCGGACATGTCGTCACTGGATATGTTAACGTCTGCATCAGAACACAGAAAGACGCAGCAGCAGTTAGCGAAGCAAGTTCTGATAAGTGAAGAACTCAGGAGAGAAAATGCTGCTCTCAAGGAAAAATCTAAATCTGAGGTGGAAAACATTGAAAAACGACAGTCGATGAGGTTTTCTGTAGAAGTAGTAAGAGACAGTCCAATCAAAGATAACTTCAAATATCATACAGGCTTTCTGTTTGAACACTTTATGTGTATTTTCAATTTCCTTGTTCCTAATAAGTCTGAATGCCCAATAAGTTTAAAAAAAAACAATATCAAGCATCAGGGACATGAAACTAGACGACCAATTTGTTCTGACTATGATTAAGCTTCGCTTGAACTTGGATTTTAAGCTTTTGGCAAATCTGTTTCTAATTTCTAATCAAGACGCTGGATGACTGTTTCGAACATGGATCAATTACATGTTTCATCGATTTGGTTCTGTTTCCATATGGCCCGACAGAGATGTACTTATATAAAAAATGCCAAGTAAATTCCAAGAAGAATTCCCAGACACATTGCTGATTTTGGATGGAATGGAAATTAAAGTCGAACGACCTAGTTCATTAAGATCACAAACACAGTGTTATTCAGACTACAAATCAGCAAATACTTTAAAAGCTCTCGTTGGAATTGATCCAAGAGGCCCTTTCACATTCATATCTATGTTATTCTCTGGATCTATATCAGGCAAGGAAATAACAACAAAAGGTGGACTTTTAGATGTGTTACAACAATTAATTGACTGTGGTAAGATACACAGAGGTGATGGAGTTATGGTTGACAAAGGATTTTTAATCCGCAACGAAATAGAAGCGCCTGGGCTGAAGTTGTATATACCCCCTTTTGCTTCAAGTGCAAGTCAGATGTCAGCTGGAGATGTGAGTCTCACAAGGAAAATTGCTAGGCATCGGGTTCATGTTGAAAGGGCAATTTCACGTGCAAAAAATTTCAAAATTGTTGACAACAGAATAGACCTCAGCTTATTTCCATGTATAAACCAAATATGGTTTTCATGCTGCTTTTTAACAAATTTCATGCCATTTCTTATTCAAGAATAACCTGATAAGCTAGGACACTGCCTACATTCTGAGTTCCATATTCAGTCATGATTGTCTTGAAGGGCTTACTGGCTAGGTATGAAATCGGCATTATGTCCAAGGTCTGCAGATAAGTGATATCAGTATCGAGCAGCTGTATTTTTCTGAAATTGGAAATGTTACATCTTTTAGTCAATATATATATATATATGTATGTGTACATCTTTGTATATTTATGTATAAAGTCAATGTTTTATTGAGCAAGTGCTGTTTAAATACATTTTAAACAAGCAAATTTAATGATTAAGCAAAATGACTGCTGATCGGGCTTTCATGTTCGACTTGACTGCACAGTTTAGTGATACTAATGTGTTAAGAACTCTTTGCCATAAGTGGCATTAAGTATAAAACTAGTCAATTTTTTGCATGACTAATCAGGAGTGACAAAATTTGATAGTTTCATTTTAAAGCATTTGTTGTCTTCCATAAACTTGTCATGTGTATTTTGATAATATTATTGATGTAGAATATTTCTTCAGATAATTTTTATTGCAATAAAACCATCTAAAATAATTGACCACTTTTTTCATACAAACCTATTATCTTGGTAGTCTGCTGTGAGTGGCCTCTTCTTGCGGCTCGAGTTGACTGATTTGGCAATGACCATTACACTCGTCGGCTCTGCATCGATTCTGTTCGGTCCCCTAGGTCGGTCCCACTGTTGCGGCCTAGATGTGCATGACTCCGGCTCAGTTGGTACTTCAGACAGGCCATCTAATACCCAGTCTGTTACCTTGTACACTACTCCCAGGACATGGGCACATTCTCCAGTGATACTGAAATGAGAGAAAAATACTTAGCATTACATTCATTAGAATAAAACATGTGTGAACAAGTCTTTAACAGCAATCAATTATTCACTGTCACCCCTTTACTAATACAAGTGTACATACGAAATCAACGACCGAGATGTCTATCACCCAATTTCAAACATCACCAAATATTGCATTAATTTATAACAATAATACCCCTGCAATATACACTCAAGTGTAACTTGCTATGGCATTTCATATGTAGGATATATACAGACAAATACCACTAAAATTGCCACTATAGAAAATTAATTACCGACACAAAAATATCAGTAAAACAAAAACGAATGAAAGTTACGGCTACTAAAATATATTGTTCAATTTCCGAAGACCAAGTAAATTCCAGTGTCACAATGTATGCACAATTTATGAGTTTCAAATCTCTTGTAGTGCAACCCAATATTATTTTTCTGTTATTTACATCAACAACCTGAAAAAATAACTGCGAAATACACCACTTTTGTAGTATATGTTGTTGACGTTGAAAAATGTATTTTTTCAAAACGGCTTATTTTATGTTTTATTGATATATATGTTTATGTGTTGGTATTGACAAAAATACAATTATTTTGTTTTTTAGAGCTCCTAACCCAAAGTGTCTATGCTTTTCATGTTGTATGTAAAGAAAATAGTGCAAGGAATGTAAACACCAGTTGTCTATGTACGATGTACAACACAGGCCAACTCACTTGAGTGTGACAGAAATAGTAATTGTAATTTGATTTGAAATCTTCATTTTTATCATATGTGTATACAAATTAGCCACAAACTTAATTGTTTAGTTGTATTGGGTTTATACCATGATATCAAATTTGGATGAAATAGAATGAAAGAGAAAAGTAAAAGACTCTTAATTTGGGTGCCATTACGTCTTTTCATAAATTTTCCTCTTTGAATATCCGCTCAATGTAAATATCACGAGAGCTGATCCTTCCAACCACTAGGTCACACCAGTCATATATAAGTATATTCACTCGTCCCTGAATTTTGTAAATATATTTAATAATTCCTTTTAAGAATTATTTTTCCATTTTCTTTTTTTAAGCAAAAGCTTTTATCTGTTTCTGCAGCATGTTCTGATGTTCTATTCTGGCATTGTCTTTTTCGTTCTGGCCTCTTTTCGAGGAAATATTTCCTCTGAATTTTGAATATATTGAACGTTTTACAAGATTTGGAGAATTATTGTTCAATGACTTAGACATAACATCACCAAATGCTGAACTTGTTAGTCTTTTTTTCCTCATGCAAAACATCATTACTTGACATGTCACTGGTATTTCTTTCAATTCCTTCCCTTTTACAATACGTTCATGCTGATTTAAATAGTGTTCACATTCAATCGTTAAATCTTATTTCGTATATCTTCACTGTCTATAAGAATATTTTATCCATAATTAGATCTGCCTCTTTTTTTTCTGGACAGCAGATTCTTGTCTTTTCATTTTTCTTCTTAAACTAGTTTTTATATTTCAAGAAGATTTTAGCGTATCTAAACGTTTCCTGGTTCTTTCATGGGAGGTATTTAAAAATAGCGAGCTTTTCAATCAACCTAAAACCTTTTTCAGCCAAACGATTAAAAATACATAGATATCTTTCAGCGTTTGTTGTTGTAGTTGGATCTATATTAATTTTGTTGATTTTGGAGAAACCTCATCTTACAATTTCATTTTCTTCATTTGAAAGGTCATGTAAAGTGTCTCTCCAGTAATCGCTCGGACATATAAATAAGAGGGCCATCGTGGCCCTATATCGCTCACAAGATAAAAAGACTCTTGGAGAAAATTATCATGAGCCTTTATAAAATTAAGTGACCCTGGGGCGGGGCCAATTTTGCCCCTACGGCAATAATTTAAACAAACTTGGTAGCGGTCCACTAGACAATGCTACATACCAAATAACTTAGCTCTAGGCCCAGTGGTTTTGGACAAGAAGATTTTTAAAGTTTTTACCATAGCAACCAGAGTTTTTTATGAAATTAAATTGGTAGAGCTTCATGCATGGAACATCCATGTAAAGTTTCGTCGAAATTGGCCAACTGGTTAAGAAGGAGATGTTGTTTAAAGCAATTGTTGACGCATACACGCACACACACACGGACGACGGACATCACGCGATCACAATAGCACTTTGTGCTCTGGTGAGCTAAAAAGACAATGAACAGAACTTTTTAAAATTCTGTTTGATTTTATTTTCAAACACTACAAAGACACACATACACACAAATACATTATCAAGCACTGAAATGTCAAGCATGATAGTCAAACCTCTATATCAAATGAAATACTATTTATGAGACACAAACTATACATCTTCCATGATTACTACCGTGTAAAAGATGTGATTTTCAATAACAGTAGGTAAATGGCAGAACACGTACAGTTCTAATAACCACAGATCCTCCTGCTTTTAATAATCTTCCATTTACCATATTCTGCTGCAAAATCAAATGATTGCTTAGGACCACCATCAATTTGAAGTATCATCAAGCGATACAGATATCTAGTTTCAAGTCTGTTTCTAAGTTCCAGGGACCTCTCGATCTGCAGCCGAATGCTCTACCACTGAGCTATATCCCTATATCGTAACTGAGATAAAATTCGTAATTTGTAATATCAAAATATCGATTTAAAAGAAATTAAGAATACGGAATACGTTATATACCTGATGAAAAAACTAAGCGAACATTATCATACTTAAAGGTCACGTTTACATCTGTGTTATACTGACTAACCTGTTATAGACATTAACTGATGCAATACAGCTATGTTTATACAAAAGTTGTCGTTCTTTTAAATCAATACATATCACGTATGAATCCAAATAAAAAAGTGAGGGGACACCCGGGTTCGAACCAGGGACCTCTCGATCTGCAGTCGAATGCTCTACCACTGAGCTATATCCCCTATATGTTGTCATACTTATATTTCCGTATTTAGCTCCATGATTTATTTTGGTCAATTATCGTAACATCTGTTTATATTCTCATTGATTAATGGGTCTTTCCCATAACTAGGTTACTTCCCTTAGTAAATCAACGGCGATGTCCCTTGATAAGGAATAATTCTACTGCCGGGGTGTCCGCAAAAAAAAACACAAAATAATTTAAACACGTACGTAAATAAAAGACAGACATATTTATATATGTACAATCATTGTATTGTAAACAATTGTCGACATTTTTCGACAAATAATTTTCTATATTGGGAAACAACAGGCGTTGATCAATATACACACCATATTATATTCAACGTTTGAAGTGATATGAATTTACATACATTTTTACATCACAACTACCAATGAAATATGAATTTGTTTTACAATGGTTCATTGTATGAAAAAGACAATGAATTAATTCAATTTCACGAAAATAAGATAATATTATAACATTTTTAAAATTCATAGAAAACTGAGAGACAAGAAGGTATAACGTTGCAGACCTCAATAACATCGTATTTTTTAATCAAGAATGTATATGGGAAGTACATGTATCCAACCGTGTCCGAGTGGTCAGGATATACCCCAAAGGAGACTGGGTAAGAACTGATGCGTACGGTTGGCGAGCCGCCAGCTAGTTAAATAATGATTACCGTAACCCCATCTCAGCCAGGCACTCGGCAAAAAGAGAAGAGATTCGGGAGGTACTGTGCGAATAAAAGAAAGGGTGTTTCATAAGCCAACTTGGCTGGCCCAATTAATAGGGCGTAACACTAAAATAAACAAAACCTTTACCTGTATCATATTAATTAGTAAATCCATCAAGTACAAATGATGACGATTTGGCCCGGAAACATCAAGTTGCAAGTGTGTTTACGGGTATTAGTATAAAACATTTTTATAACCACTTAAAAAGATAATTATACATTTATCAAATGCTTAATGCATATTTACAATGTACAAATGTTTATCATAAAAGGACCATCGATATAGCCCTACACTGTTTAACTGCTTATATGACTTTTTATGCGAATAGACGATTTGCATATCTATTATGCCCCTCTGGAAGAAAAGGGGTTATATTGCTTTGCACATGTCGGTCCGTTGCAGGTCAGTCGGTCGGTCGGTTCGTAACCAAACAATTTGACCTAAGCTCTTCAGGGTTGAGAGGTTGGTCATCACATGTAGATGACCCATTTTGATTTTGAGGTCAGTATGTCAAAGGTCAAGGTCACAGTGACATTCAGCACAAAACCCTTGTTCGACCAATGTCTGGAGAACGATTTGGCCTCATGTTTGGTTGGGAGGTTGGTCTTCGAATGTAGATGACCCGTATTGATTTTAAAATCAAAATGTCAAAGGTCAAGGTCTATTCAGTTGGCCTTTAGGGGACAGTCGTGTTTCACAAACACTAGTCTTCTTGATTGATACAAACCCCCTGCTGTCAGTCATGTACACGATTGTGTTAGATAAATATAATTTGTTTAGTGTAAATTCCTGACGATTTAAAATAAGTAATAAAATATTTTTGTTTTTCTATATATGCATCGAATGGTGTAAAGTATAAATCATTCAATATATACACGGAGATTCACGCGACAAGATTACAGAAAAACATGCAACACGCATATAACATAAAAATGATTCTTCTGCTTCTGATTTGGTACGAAGTAGGAGTCTGATTATTTCCTTGTTAAAGATACTGCTTACCTTAAATATTCACCTTTCAATGCGGGTATTACCATGCGGTAGTAAAGCATGCAGTTGTATTGCAAGATGAATACATTATCTTGAATTTGTAGTAAATTTATTCTCCTCACGGTGATAACATGTCATACCAAGAAAATAACGGTAAAATAAAACGGATGTCTCGTGCACCGTATATCGGATTGTATAAACATAACGTGAAAATGCACAACCATAACAAGTTTGGCCAGTTTTGGTCACAGGTGGCTGTATCAGTGTTCGGGCCACACACACACACAATTGTGTGTATTAGGCCCGAACACTGATACAGCCACCTGTGGTTTTGGTTGTGTA
This sequence comes from Lutraria lutraria, assembly GCA_964023205.1. Taxonomy (NCBI): domain Eukaryota; kingdom Metazoa; phylum Mollusca; class Bivalvia; order Venerida; family Mactridae; genus Lutraria; species Lutraria lutraria. The sequence continues at coordinate 16,834,887 of OZ026838.1, forward strand.
TTAAAAAGGCTTCATTGATAGTCATGATAAGAAAGAATTTCAATGTGTTGGAAAATAATGTGGCGAATGAATTAAGGTTATTCCGACGGCCATATATGTATGATGTCCACTAAGTGGGTACAAAAAGAAAGTAGGCCTAGCTTTTTCTAATGATGAGGCTAAGAATCTAAACCAATGAAGAATTATGCAAAACTCGTTTATTAGCTATGCATAAGGCAATAAAATATTTGATATTGAATATGATTACAATAAACATAATTAGCTGTAAAGTGTTCAATTTCCGAAGACCAAGTAAATTCCAGTGTCACAATGTATGCACAATGTATGAATGGAAAAAAGTTTAAAATCGCTCGTAGTGCAACCCAATATTATTTTTCTGTTATAAACAACAACAATATGAAAAATTTACTTAAAAAAAATACCACTTTTCGTGTCCTTCAAAAAGCCATGCATTGATTTTGTATGTAAGGAAGTAGTGCAAGGAATGTAAACATCAGTAATCTATTTATGGCGTACAACACAAGCCAACTCACTTGGGTGTGACAGAACATAGAATAGAATATATCTTATTTGAATATTTAGTCATGAAAATGACTTTTTACAAAGCAGCAATGATACACATTTCACAATAAACAGCATGGTGACATATGGCGTGAACGTATGTATAATGAAATTTTAAACAAAATGTGGAAAAGCGTTTATATATGTAACGAGTGAGACAGATTTTGATTTTGGTACGGATCCGGGGGAGAGAGTGTTATAAGAAAATGTACACTGGTAGTAACATGTGTACTGCTGTTACATGCCATGCGTTATCTCTCTTTAAATTAAAGTCGGGATTCCGCCTTACATACAATACCGGACAAATGAATGATAAATTATTCAAAGAAATATAAGATTCCTGTAACATATGAGGAAAGTAAAGGTCTCTTAATTTAGGTGCCATAGCGTTTTTACATAAATTATCATCTTTGAATACCCGCTCAATGTAAGTATAATGAGGGTTGATCCTTCTACTCACTAGGTCACACCAGTCATACATAAGTATATTCAATTGTCCATGAATGTGGTAAAAATATTTATTACTTTTAAGAATTATTTTTCCATTTTCTTTTTTTAAGCAAAAGCTTTTATCTGTTTCTGCAGGATCAAGTATTAATTTCTTGCTGTTGTTCAGAAGTGTCTTAATCTCTTGAAATGAGCCCATTTGATCCTGTTTACCATCATTTGATGATGCTAGGTATGGCATCTTCTCATCTATTACTAGTCCAGGAATCTCTATACTAATTGTTTTTTTTAATGTTCTGATACTAGTATTCTATTCTGGCATTGTCTTCTTCGTCATGGCCTCTTATCGAGGAAATATTAAATTTTCCTTTGAATTTTAAATATAATAAACGTTTTACAAGATTTGGAGAATTATTGTTTAATGACTTAGATATTGCATCAACAAATGCTGAACTGGTTAGTCATTTTTTTCTTCATGCCAAACATCGTTACTCGACTGGCCCCTAGTTTTTCTTTCAATTTCTTCCTTTTTTACATCAAGTATATGCTGATTTAAATAGTGTTCACATTCAATCTTCAACTCTTCTTCACTTATATATTCACTCTCTATAAGAGTATTTTTCCCCTAATCAGATCTGCCTCATTTTCTCTGAACAGCTTGTTCCTGTCTTTTCATTTTTCTTCAAAAATAGTTTCTGTCTTTCTAGAAGATTTTAGCGTATTTAAACGTTTCCTGTTTTTTTTAAATACCATATCTGGTCTCTTCGCTGATATATGTTGGTAAACTATAGGTGACCAAGCTGGACCTAGGATTGAACTTAAGGCACCACCGTAACATTGATCATAGAATGACCCTCTGTAACATCTATTGAAAATCTTCCCACACCATCAAACTAGCATCTCACATTCATCCAAGCTTCTGCTAAATTGCTAGTGAAATTTCCAATCAACCTTTTACCTTTTTCAGCCAAACGATTAAAAAATAAATAGATATATTTCAGCATTTGTTGTTGTAGTTGGATCTGTGTTAATTTTGTTGATTTTAGAGCAACCTGGTTGTCTTACAATTTCATTTTCTTCATTTGAAAGGTCATGTATAGTGTCTCTCCAATAATCGCTCGGACATTTTAGAAAGACAATGAACAGAATATTTTCCATTCTATTTATTTTATTTTCAAACTCTACAAAACACACATACACACAAATACATTAACAAGCACAAAAAATATCAAGCATGATAGTCTAATCTCTATATCAAATAAAAACACTATTCATGAGACACAAACTAAACATTTCCCATGATTACTACCGTGTTAGTGAAGTGATTTTCAACATCAGTAGGTAAATGGCAGAACACTCAAAGTTCTAGTAACCACAGATCCTCTTGTTTTTCATGATCTTCCATTTACCATATTCTGCTGCATAATCAAATAATTGCTTAGGACCACCACCAGTTTGAAGTATCATCAAGAGATACAGAGATTTAGTTTCAAGTCTGTTTCCAAGATTTGTTTGATAAGGTTCTGGACACTAAATCCTCTCTCACATTCAACACTGGGCACGGGGATGCACAACCGCCTATATGCTACATTAGCAACACATGTATACATATCTCTCTTTCTGAGGGCCAACTGACAGACACTGCTCACATCAGTTGCCACCCGTGTATTGCTATTAATATCCTCACCCCTGAAACACATATACTCCTCTCTGAAATCTTCCTCAACCAAATGCTCACTGACAATCTGGATACACTCCTCCAGCATCTCACTCTTTCTTGCAAAAACAGCAGGGTCAAACAAACCACAAAACTCTCTCAAAATCTTTCAACCTCATCTGCGACCCCCCCCCCCAGGTTCACCAGCACTCTCTTACCAAACTGATGACAAGCCATCTCCGCCTCCACTCTCTGTTTCTCACTATCCTTGATCACATGACCCACACTGACCAGAATCACCAGTACTACTTGGAACGGAATCTTCGAAGCATTGCAGCACCTTGCCTTCTATCAGTTCAGTAAGTCTATTTTCTTCACCAGCAATAATCTCCAAATATGATGAGACACTGGTGAAGTCCGTAGAACTAGACTGGAAAACTTGCGAATGATGCTCAAATGCTTTAAAACATCAGCCAAAAAGTGTGATGTATACAAAAATGTGTAAGTTGAAATGCTCTTAAGGAGCCCCTGAGCCTCAGCTCCTTTATCAACTGCTAAGACACTGAGAAGGGAACTGTAATTATCAAAAAATAAATCTAACACTGCCCTCAAAACTGAGTCACCTAGTGTAAAACACTTACTTTTAAAGCGCATACATTTACATGAATTAGAAATAATTCAAAACATCACTTATTATTTCAAGGTGCGACATGTTCTTAGGTGAATTGTCAAAACACTTATATACACGGGAGGTTGTACTGTATGTCATCTTCTTATTTCCTCAAGGCCCAGACAAAATTCATTGTAAAGAAGTTGCCTGGCAAGGTTGTTCTTTTTAGGTATACACATGGGGTCTTTGTCCGCAGTAAAAGCTGGGAGTCACAAAATGATCCTTGCTGTTGTAGAATTAACAACGTCTTGACATTTTAGCAATTGTCAGCGACCTGACTACTGGCAAGGGCGAGACGGTAAGCGATGCAGTGGCTTCAAGAAGCGTGGGAACGTCATGTTTCAGCTGCTGCACTAACTCGCTCCTTTTATCTATCATGACAGCTGCACCGTCAGTACTAATGCCTACTAACTTTTTTTATATCCAATTTCTTGTCTTTAAGGGACCCTAACAAAGATACCTTCAACTGATCTGCAGTAGCACCATCAGTTAGTTTACAAACATCAAGTAGCACACTTTTAGGTTTAAATGAACCAAACGACTGTTCTATGTATCTCACCATGCACTCTTGCATTTCGTGGACATTGGAACTGTGCACATATGTGGTATGTTTGTCGACCTTCAGGGACTTAAGACTGGAACACTCCTGGCCAATATAGTGGTCGTTGAAGTCGGAGATCAATATGTTTGGTAGGCTGTGGTCCGACATGAAGACCAAATTCTTCATTGTCGCAGTGATGGCAGACTCAGACTTGAAGAGATAAACATCGGCTGAATTTGTTCAAGATCTAAACTGTCCTGAACTATCTGAAGAGCTACAGTATGGCTACTCTTTCCTGGAGAAAAACAGAATGGTATTACTTAACGATGATAGGGTCGATTTCTCTGTATAAAATTGCAATAAAAAATTAAAATCATTATCAGTTATTGTCCCTTTAAATTTGAATTGAAGTATATGGTAGTCGCCAATATATCGAGACTGGAGAAAAAGGAAGATTCATGTCAATGAAAACTCACGGTAAAATATACAAATACACAATAAAAATAATACAGATAATCTATGTACATGTATTTATGTACATGTCTGAAAGTGTATTATTATTAATTAATTTCAGTAACTAACGGTACGTCTCAAAACGACTATTTAAAACCGTAAAAAACGTACACCGGGCGTTTAATCATCGATGTATAAAGTGAAATTAGATTTTCGGAAAATCATTCCTAGCAAAAATAAATTAAACTTTAATCAGACGTATAAAGTTGAGTCCTATTTCAAATAAATGGTCATTTGTGAAAAAGTGTGACATTGACACATGACCAATGCAATCAGCATATTTTTTGTAAAATTTGTACCAAATTATACGTAATACTCACCCTTGGCATGTTCGTGATAAGTCACATTTTCCTTTTTCAAAACTGGTAGTCACAAATGGGTATTGCGGGAAGCATTTTTTGCCGGTAAGCAGGGATAAATAAGCTGTAAGTATTTTATTCCGGTATAGATTTTCACGAAACATAGCGCATGCTAAGCGGAAAAATGTGTATGTTCCACGTATAAAGACCTTATATTGTGTCTGTCGCAAAACATTGTTGTTAAAACAATATTTAAAATTCTAAAGCTAAAATCACAATTAATTTAAGTTATTGAAACCAGGGTCTTTCAAATGAATGTGCCATATCTAACTGTCCGAATTCACGGTATTGTCAAGCAAAACAACAACAAAAAAAACAAAACACTCGGTTTACCCACATCTGGGCCACAAAATATGCTTGGTCTATTTTTAGAAGTAAACAAAATAGCATTTCGTTTATAGTCGATTTAAATTTGCATGCTAATGAGGGATTAGTCTCATTTCGATAAATAGGTGTAACAGGTAAACCCGGTAACCGTTATAGATAAGATAGAGAAAACATAATTACGATTGCCTCAATAGCGTAAACGATGTGGACAACCCACGTGGCTTTTGCCGTTATAAATTGATATTGCGGGAAGCATTTTTTGCCGATAAGAATAATGAAACAAGCTGTAAGTATTTTATTACAAAGTCGATTTTCACGTAACATAGGGCATGCTAAGCGGAAAATGTGTATGTTCCATATATTGTTTTCATTTCTTTGTATTGTGTACGGTATTCTGTAACATTCGCACCAATTGCCTCAAAACTATTGTTTAAACGTTGGTTATTGCGAGAAGCCAGTGCATTTTTCAATAAATTATACCGGTTTTCAGCCATTTAAAGCTAAGAACATAATTATAAACCAGGATTTCCACACATTATATAGCTATTATTTATGAAATATCAAGCATTTCCAAGCATTTTATCAGGTAGCAATTTTTAAAATTGTATTCATGCTATTGCGGGAAACTGATTTTGTAATACTAAATAAATAGGAACTATTTTCACAACGAAGAAGATCATCGATTCGAAAAGATTTGTTTTGAACTTCTTAATACTAAACAAACTTGTTTACTTGAAGTTGCGCAATAATATACAACGTTACGTCATAGACATTAGTAATTATTATGTACAACATGTAGTAAAAAATATCTCCTATCTTTTTAAGATCAGAACATGCATCATTATACTGCAACGTGTACATAGTAAATAGTCTTTAGTAAAATACTAGTAAGCCAAACAGTAAAATTAAGGGGACACCCGGGTTCGAACCAGGGACCTCTCGATCTGCAGTCGAATGCTCTACCACTGAGCTATATCCCCATAGCTTAGATGCACTAATATTTCCATATTTGTCTCCATGATTTATCATGAGTTAAATACTATGTAACATCTGTTTATATATTCTCATTGATTAATACGTACGTTATAATGAAAACAATACAGTCATGTATTGTGCGATTTTATTAACCTGTCAAAGCTGAATAATAACACGGTTGCTGGATGCGAATATTTTTAGCTTCGAATCACAGTCGATAGTTTTCGTTTCTTTTACAGTTATGGAATCGTCCAATCAAGGTGTTTATACAACGGTAAAACGAAAATTATCATATAACACTGACATTTATTTTTAACACTTGCACATTTTCAATGTCGGTCATATAAATGTAATTTGGCATGGCAATCTTTTTATCATTCTTTTGTTTGAATCCTTTGTTATTTGATTTATTCCATCATGCATGTCTATGTCAAACGATGATACAATACTATTTAATCAACAACAACACGTGTTTATTTTTATTTTTTTTAACGTTTCGGCATTACGCCTTCTTCAGAATAATACATAATAACAAACAACGGACGTGACGTCATGTGATTTTTAGAAGCGAAGGCGAACTAGAGCTTCTATAGTGATAAACCCAGTTTTGTACTAACAAAAGCGTGACGCCTCTTACCTATACATTCGCGTTCAAAAAATAGTATCAGTGGCTGTGTAACTATACCGATTGCAGTAATGATACACGTTGGCAATGTATATGTAAGTCCTTGACGTTGGATGTATTGCATGATTATGTTTATTTTTAAATTATTACATTGTTTTGGCATTTCAAACTGTAAAACGTATGATTTTATAATTCAGTATTCATCCGAAGTTTCATTCGTAAGAGCGATTTGCACAAATGTTTCATTCATAAAGACAATAAATAGTGCGCATCGCTAAGTACTATACGCACTTGGAATCCCTAAACGACACTAGCAGAGCGAGTACACCAGTTAACCATAACTCCTCCTACTGGCTAGATATAAAGTACGGAATGGACTCGATCTCTTGAAATGAAATTCTTATTTGCGAGATGCATGGGTTTGCATAACACAGATTTATTAAAACAATTTCAACAAAAATGAATTATTATTAAAACAGAGTTATAAACAGTCCGTATGACTGAACTCGGGGCGTTTAAAGAATTCTTTAAACCCAGGACCTCTAGCACACTTAACTACGCACACCACTCAAGAGTTAACTCTGATGCACAAGATACTAACTCTACTATTACATATAATTACATTACACTTCATTACACTGGTCCAAAACTGACTCTTCCTTTTGAGGAAAATATTAGTCCAAGCAATATATACATTTGGGATTTGTAACATTGTGGCACAGAGTTGGTTGAGATTTTTGATATCATTAGTTATCTAATGAATGTCTACCAAATATTATCATCAATTACATTATAACTTTCGCTTCTGGAAGTACTCTCAGTGCCTTGATTTTTTTAAACGATGATATTTTGTGTACTATTGACTGAACTGCGTGTGGTATTTTGATGACTTGTTCAATTGTACAAATATAGTATATGTAGTACGTTTTAACAATTTTCGATTTTACATCTTAAATAGATAAATTGATAAATAGATAAAATACAATATAAACATAAGTATTATTTCCTCTGTTGTTTATATAAAATTAACAGATCAACACCATACTAGTAAATAAACTGCTCAATCTTTTCGCAAATTAGTTTCTGAACTTTTCATGAAAAAACACGAACAGGAAACCGCAAACACACTGAGTTAACTAAGCTTAAATATTTGATTAGCACCGTGGATTTCAAATCGTATCAATAATCAAAACAACTAAAAAGTGAGGGGACACCCGGGTTCGAACCAGGGACCTCTCGATCTGCAGTCGAATGCTCTACCACTGAGCTATATCCCCCATGTCACTTAAGGAATTACATTTGTCACATCAAGATAAGCAATAATTTTGTTTTTTGTTCGCTCTATAAGAAATTATGAAAAGTAAATACGTTATACTTGGGATGAAAAAAACTTAGCAAACACTTTCAAATTTAAATGCTGAGTGAATCTGTGTTACACCTAGTAACGTAGCTTATAGCTGCGCATATTGAAACCTCTATACAAAAGTTGTCGTTTTTTAAATCAATACAGATCATATTTAAAGCAAAACATAAAAGTGAGGGGACACCCGGGTTCGAACCAGGGACCTCTCGATCTGCAGTCGAATGCTCTACCACTGAGCTATATCCCCCATACATTCTACAACCACATATTGTTTGATGTATACAATTCTATATATGGTAATGTATTTATCGCAATATTACTAATGCGTTGGTGTTGTTGTAGTTATATCCTCAATAAGGCCAGGGACATTTATATTGTGTCCCTGATAAGGCATAAAAAGTGTTTGTTTCTATTTCCCCCCTCGACCCATAACTTGTTATCAGGTCCGAGGAAGTGCACGTAAACATTCTCATTTGTCTACCTATCCACAAAAAAGTCCCCCGATCTACCTTTACTTAATTGAATGAGCATATTACAAGAAACAAACATTTTTTAGGCCTAATGAGAAAATAAGAGTCTGAAACATCTGTGACAACACTGTCAGGTGATAAAAACGTTTTAGTCTAAATTTACATTGTATTTATTTTACATCGATTGTAGAGCAAGTTTTTACAACTTAATATTTTAACTACTCTCGATGACTGTGTCCTGGATTCTGACCAGTACTCGCGCCGAAAGAAGGGATATGAAGGTTCCGGTCAAATTCCGCCAATGACTGGATTCGAACCCGCAACTCCCGGGTTAGGAGTCCGACGCTCTACCCCTACACCACATACAAAGCGTTTTAATATGTATTCAACTGACACATATGTTCCTGACGACAGAGCATGATGCTATTGAACTAAACTAAAACTTTTTGTATAACGTCCTATCTAATGAACTTTTGTATAAGTCTGAAATAAAATTTCTGTTCTGATCAATTCAAATTAATTCCCTTACTTCTCTATCTTTTTTCTATCTTTATTTAACGCCGTTTCCAACACTATTTCAGTCATATCGTGGCGGGTACAAGTACTAACCACATTCTATATACCAAGCTACCCCTCATAAGTCAGATGGAGGACAATTTAACGTATGATGTAAAATCTTAAGTCAACTATGTCCTCGTCCGGGGTTCGAACTCACAACCTCTTGATCAGTAGACCAATGCTCTAGCCACTGAGCTAACAAAACGACTAGCACACGTCGATCCTGAAAGCGACGCTGTAACAAAATATTCCAGGTAAATAAAATGGTACTGTGTGCAGGACAAATGTTATATTCTTTAGCTTGTAGTCTCCCTTTGTATTGATATTAAGCGGTCTGTCTACTCGTTACTACAGCAACAAAATGGCGGCCTGCCGAGGAATTCGATAGGATCGGTTTGTGAGCCACCAGCTAGTTAAATAATTGTTACCGTAGGCCCATCTCAGCCAGGCGCCGGGCAGCCCATCTCAGCCAGGCGCCGGGCATAAAGAGAAGAGATTCTGTAAGTACTGTGCGCACAAAACATGGGTGTCTCATAAGCCAACATGGCTGACCCTTTCAATAGGGATGAAACTGTAAAAAATATACCATATATAAAAACTGCATAAATAATGATGATACATTTCTAATTCAGACGCGTGCATGACTGGAAACAATTGTGATCGCATAACGTTTAGGTATAAATGAAATTCAATGTTTTGGCTGATAATCTTTGTTAGATGAAAGAGTTACACAATATTAAGTGATGTTTTCTATAATTATTATAATTTATTGCTTCTAGTCCATTATCCAGATGCGTTCTCTTTAGTGGTATAATAGTTAAGTAACGATCCATCCTGTAAGTTTTTATCACTGAGGTTTGAGACTGAACCGAGGGCAAGGGTCATTTGGTAATACTTTCAGTCTTATATATGAAGACTACATATGGGATTAGCAGAGAGTGTCTATGTATTCCGGCGGTCTGATTTTCAAGTTAAAGGTCCATTAGCTTTTTGAATTTAGTAATATAGAACAATGGATAAAATGTTTGTAAAAGATTAGAAATATATTTCATTTGCCCTAAAACAATACTTGTAACATAATACCCTTCTTTAGCCACATCTAGTAAAAATATTGTCAGACGCTTTTTCTTATTTTTTGCAATATCATTGAAAAAAAACTGTGCTACATTTCTTTATGTACTTCGTGACTGAAAGGAAAATTTCGGAATGTTTTTATTGAAAGTAAAAGTCAATTTCGCTGTCAAGACATCTTGATTGGTAAAATGAGACCTACATTGTACTTTAATTTAAACATCCAAAAAGCTAAAGTGGCTTTAAAGTAGACAATGTTGCAAGGTGTCCAATAGTCATTGGTCGTTATAGCATTAAGTTGATTTTAATACTGAGGCGATCGCTTGATCTGACTCCATAATGCCATAAAAGACACAATGAAACAACTGCGTAATACTGTTTGTTACCTTTAATGGTCTTCTCTACACTCTACAAGATTCCCGAAAGTGACAGAGAAATCTTTGAATAAAAAAAAGAAAAACGCGTATCTCTATACAAGAGATGATTAATGTATACGTAATAAATTGGTATACGCTTGAATTGCAAATATATGTGTACAATGTTTTTGATAAGCATTTTACACTCGTAGGATGTCACATATTGTTGAACATAAGATGACATTGGACGCAGTATTCTGGATAAAGACGAGTAAAAGACATTACTATCATTGTCTACATACTAGGGCTACGTTTCATTCCGCCTGAATTCTAACAGCAATCATGTGGTTATTTTTGGTAAAAATCTTGGTATATACCTTGCATCACAAGGTGTATATTCGGTGAGAATTTTGTTTGAATTTAATGTATTTTTTGGGATAGATTTGGACTTGTTATATTAAAAGTTACTACTGGTGCGTTAATACTGCCTGAGCCCTGGTCCGTCCAATGTATGAATCAAATATACATAAGTTTCATGATTGATTGTAAGACACAACTTCCTCATTGTACAAACAGTATTCTATCAAATATCACTAAGCCCTTATCTCTCTTAATTGAACACGTGGCTAATATTCACTTTTAAAAGCTGCATGGTGTGTTCACACGTTGTTATGAAATTAAGGCTCCCGTCCTACAGTCAGATAAAATTAACCCCCCTTATATTCTGTCAAAAATGTAATGACACAAGTATAGAAAGTTAAATATAATACATCACTCTATTTGAAATAGGGAATTTATTGCTTAAATTAAAACTGTTGTAAACATAATGATATATTCAGCCCATGCGATTTCATATTTTAATGTATCAACTTCAATCATACACGAGCCTTATCCAAGAACATAGACGTGTGTGACAAGTTGTTTACAAAAGATGATCCATGAGATAAAATATTATTTATTTATTTGCAAATGACAGCAAATTGCAGAAGAAATCTTTGATATCTACAAGGGTTTCGTTGTTATTCAAATATATTATCGTTCATGTCATTATTATTTTCTCACTATTGTTCCAATGCAAATCGTTGCAAAATATTAACTGCTTTAAAACACTTATATGCTGTTTTATTATTTTTTTTGTATTACTGCAACCATGGAAACAAGTACACATCACGTATTACGTAAATATAATCAGAAACAATTTAAAATCCATATTAGACATCGTGCAATAATTTGAAGATGTCATGTTCCCTTTTTAGCATGTTTTATACCATAAATGTGTAAATAATTCAACAGAAATACCTCGTGCTTAATTTTGCATTCATGGGTAAAACAATGACGTATGGGTTTAAAGATTTCCACTTGTCATGTCGAATTACGTCTTTTATAATATGTATATATTTCCCCTACAATCAGACATCTGCAAAAGTTAAAATAAGAAGCATTTTAATTGGAATTGAAATAACAATGGAATTACATCTACCAACCATGACATTATTTTTCAGAATGACTTGCAAACAATTTGGCACGTGCCCAAAGTCATGATTACTTTCGTCAAAATCACCAAACCAAAACCCACCTAACACATTAAGTAACACAATAAGGGGACAAAATAGCACTGCCCAGGCTACGTATATACCCATCGAACGGTCTGCACCACAACTGATTCACACATCGTTCTGGAGAATCGATAGCTAAATATTCTAAAGATTGAATGTGAAAACGATGATTCTGAACGGACTTGTTATTGTCATTAAAATGTGAATAATTGTTATTATCAAGTCTATATTCCACTAAGGCAATATTTCTATTCTATTATGTTGGAAATATGAGTGTCTATAGAAAAATATTGATACTGGAAACGTTTATCTGTGACACAATCTATCATCTACCCGCTAACTACTATTTGGGCAACATCAATTCACCTTGGCCTTAAAACACCTTGCAGTTCGCAGTCTGACACGATTTCCAAGCGAGTTTAGACCTTGAACATGACGCTGCATCTTAAACACCGACATACCGTAAACATTTCGCAAATCTGAGACGATAATTATCAGCACCAGGTTTCTGATCACATCTAAATCATTATCTGTAAATGATTACATATTACTGTAGTATTAAATTGTATTAAATGCTAGATGAGTTCATATCATATGCATGTATTTTGTGTCTTACTTGATGCGCTTTGCTAAGAATATAATTTTTATCTCATCGGACGTGATTCATTGACTAGGAATGGATACCCTTTTCAAAATATGGCTCAGTCTGATTTGCAATTTCTGTTATCAAAGAAAGCCTAATGGGGTATTCTCGAGTAAAAAATCGTCCAATGAAAATAATAATTCAGTCAATTCAATGGCTTGATGTATTATCATCGAGAATGCTACCGCAATATGAACTTTGACTCGGACAAGCCTCCATTAAAGAAAGGGGACCAATCGTACATCAGCTCTATAAATCATCAAATATCCAACACAATTAAGTAGTATCAGATAAATTCAAAATTAAACGTAATTATATCATCGATTCAACATTAACACTGAGAGGCGTATCAAATAAAACGCGGCAATAAGCAATTACAGATTAGATTCCTGAATAGAATCTATCGATGACTGCCAACAAAAAGTTTTGCCTAAGTAAGGAGAAGGGAAGAAGAATCGGTACGAAATCAGGAAACGCAAATGAGACATGTCATTAATACACATATTCCCATAAAAGTCTTTAAGCTGTTATTTAATGAATCTAAATGCATTATCTGAGATGAAGCTGAATTATATAAGTTATTGTGCATCACATCGTGCGTTTCGGACCAGCTAGCGTAAATAAATCAGAGATGTACAATAAAAACTAAGGAAAACAGTTTAAAAGTCAATCCAATGTGTTTCACGCAGGGGTATTCTACTCATGTCATTTTGATAAGTTATAATGGTAACACTGGAATTGATAACCAACTGCTTTAATAACTATAGTACATTGAAGAAGAATAATCAGATGCAATTAGATTTTCTCAAATAATAAATCAATAATTATGAATATTATGTCTTCTTTGAAAAGAGAAAATCATATGGGCAGACTTTTCCTAAAACAATTCCCCAAATTTCCTTCCATTTTCTCAATTATTCTTCGCGACATTTAGTACTGATTTGTCGCTTGAACTAATAATAAGATTTGTACCCGACGTACGTATGCACTTCAGTTAAATTTGATACAAATCTGTCCTTGTATAATCACTGTGAAAATGGCGTGTTCTTCAAACGAATCGAGCAGACCCTAATTGTTAATAACACTTAAGGACTTTTTGTAGATAAAAGCGAAATTGTCACCGTCAGATTTCTTTATTGACCTATGTCTTTATATGTAGGTCTGTATTTAACCAACGTCTAGGATTTTACTTACAATATTTGAGAACTTTAAAAGTCGCACTTGCAAGTGTGTTCAGTTTTTGTCTGATTTATAGTACAAACTATCGCCTCTTAGAATAGCATTTCTTTTCACAATACACCAAATGTTCACATTTTGTAAGAAGGATGATTTTCAGGAATATGCGTAAAATTAAGTATGCAAAAAAAAAAAACAAAAAAAAAGAAAACCCATGTTTCGGTGTTAGGCGCTGATTGGGCTTGATACTAAAATTACTACCTACCTAGGAAGGATGTTCGTAATAACAAAGTTTTGGACATTTCATTTGCACAGTTATTGCTGTGTATTTAATATCAGTTTAGTTTTTTACGAAGACATGTGTATTTGATTAAACATTGGATATTGTCGCTTGTTGTCAGCGCGTATTTTCAACGTGTTTTCAACTTGTTTTTTCTATTATTAAACAAGCAAACAGAAATTCTTTACAACGTTATCTTATCTGAAGAATTCTTATTGATAAATAAATGAATTACGAAAGTCAATGGCATCAACAATGCTGAAAAAGTGTATGGCATTTATGAAAATATGTAGAAAGTCTGGTTTTGAAGACAAATGCGCTAAGACAGAACTAGTAAAGAGCTACATATTCATAAGTAGATAAGAGCATTTTAATTTCTAAATAATGCCACAAAGACCAGAAAAGATAACTTCAGCATAATTCTGCATAATATTTGCATTGAAATCGAAGACACTGAAAGGCTTTCACTCAACTATCACCTTTAATCAGACTTCTCCAAACAGAATATGATTATTGTATTGACATGAATATAATCATTGAAATTTACTGTTTGACATTTGCAGGAAAACCAATATGTTTCAAGATGGTGCTTCTTGTTCTCGTGGCATGGACGAACTGGAGGGCATTCACATTTGCGTGTAATGCTTGATTGAAAATGAATTGACAACAGTAGTCTTTCAGATAGAAAGCAAGAACACTATAATGGTATGGCAGACTTCCAAATACCTAATTAAGCAGGTTTTTTAAACATTTCAACATGACAAAAAGGTCAAATGCTGGTTTTTGTTATATAACATGTGTGGCTCAGATTAGACTTTTAGCTAATTGACTTTACACGTTATATCGACTTCTCCTATCATTAAGTCAAAGTGTCCATATTCATTTCTGACGATTTCATTTTTAACGAAATCGTGAATTTCCGAGATAAATGTCGCTACTATTTTTCTCTTCTAAATTAAATGTCCTTTGAATATGGATTTCTTCATTTAATTTCTTTCCGAGAATAAATTAATGAAATACAACTAGTCTTGTGATTTTCCGTAAATTTAAGTTAGTATACTCACAAGAGCGATAATATTATTAGTCCTATATTGCTGTCTACATATCTGACGACTAAATCTGGAGCACTTTTCATCTTATATTAAATATGTAGCAGTATTGTATTATAGTAATTTTGTATGAATAAATTGGCTCTGATATTAACAAGCCCGATTAGCTCAGTTGGTAGAGCATCTAACTTACAAACAAGAGATCGAGACTTTGAGCCCCGCATTGGTTACAGTGTTTCCTTCCTCATATTAGAGATTTTAGATTTACTTAATTTTAAAAATTCAGGTCAACGAAGTTTCTAAATAAAACATACAGATAAGATAATGATCCATAAAAAAACATACAAAACATACATCAACCTTCTCCAAAATCCCCAAACCAAAGTTGAATTTCTTTAAAAATTGACAGAAATAGCCTACAGTTTCTGTTCGTACTATCATGTATCCCGGTACAACCAGTTTTCGGCACTAACCTGTTTCCGGCAGCCCTGGAAATGTTTGAGTTTTTCACAATCCTTACGTCACATCTATCTATAATTTCATTACATTTCCAAAGTCTTAATTAACCGCACAGAAAACGGACGGTGTGCTTTGATCCGATCAATACAACATGATTTCTTTAATTCAACAACTTCGTATAATGATATAGAATACAAAATTGAATTATCCTTTGTCATTTTCAAGCTTATTACTATTTGTATTTCTTCTACTTCCTCTGCACATTAGCTTCGTTATAGCCGTGAAATTGTTCAGAATTGACTTTCTTCAAAAGTTGAATTGGTACCGTAAATTTATCTGTCATAAGAAGTTGAATTATAAGGGCATTTCTGAGTTTTACTCGATTTAGAATAAATTATAAATGAATACTCTTTAAAGTACGCGTGTTTAAATGCTTTCTTAAAAAATAAAATTATTTCAATATACATCCTTTTAGGTGATGTACATAAACCATTCTTTAAATTATGATATTGAATGCTATATCAGTTTTACAACTGTGTTCTTGCATGGGATATGTTTAGTTGTAATTTATACATGTATTAGGACCAGAGGACATAATTGGAAACCATTTCTTTTCTACCGAATTATGTGCGATATATTCGAGTACGCACAAGTAGTTCTCTTTCTATTTTCCTCGTAACGACCACAGCCAGCATTTATAGCAACGAGTTCGTCTTTATTGCACTGATCATTCCTCAAGATCAGAACCAACTTTATGTACATGATGTTACACATGGCAAATAAAACAGTTGGTTTATGAAGATAAACATAACAGAAATGTGTCATTAGATATTGAATTTCTAGAAATACTTCATGGTATGACCATAAAAAGGAAGACCCATACATTAGAGGTTTAAAATATGAAGTCATTGAGGATGAAGACTTTGATGTTTTGCAATCTAGATCAGCCAGATTTGCTGGAGCTTTTTATGCTGTTAGATATTTCCCGTCTAGCAGATGGTGAGACAAATGGTCATGTACTGTTCATGTAATCTATTGTCGTTTTTGTTGTGAATGTTAACATCCTCTCCAAAGCGAATGATTGCCATAGCTCGACGTAAGAGTTCTCAGTTTTATTTAAAATGACAAACATCCGACACCGGTTTCCACTCAATTGATAGTTTTAAAATAGATTGGTTATGCTATTCTCTAGAGGCAAGTATAATATATAGTTTAGTTTGAAAACAATCCACAACTCTAAAAGCTGTCAGATGAATCATGTGCTCGAGCATTTAAACATATTCATCTTATAGAAATATTTTATTTGAATGAGAAATTTCGGTTTAAGACAATATTCGCTAAATAATTAAAATTGAAAATAACAAGAAATTTTGTCATGCAACCAGAACTGGGCCATTTGAAATGTTCACACTTCGAAATCATTTGTTTACTTCGAAATCTTTTATTTAATGAAATTGTCCACAGACACGAATGCATATTTATTAATAAAATCTCTTCGCTATGTATTGGTAAAAAACATACGCTGTTAAGTCTTGAATGCTGCTAGCATCTACTGTGAATACGATGCGCGGTGGTGCAGCGTTTGTAGCGAAAACCATGCATTCTACATAATGGACAATGTCAGGAGTTGTTAAACGTTCGTTGTAGGATTTTCCAGTGAGTTCATGGGATTATTACAATATACATCAATCATGAATTATTTATTAATAACAGCCATTTGTGGTAAGTAAAGGACTTCATGCAATGCTTGTTGCTCATAAAGTTATTCTGACAGTTGGGGCATGCTCGTTGTTTTTCAATATAACTGCATCCCTCGCTAGGGTTCCTTTTTATTCAAAGTGTGAAATTCTGTTAGATATTGTGCTCTTTCTTTGCTCGTACAGATTGCGTACTTTCCTCTTTCTTTTTTTCTTGTTTAGCCCTCGCAGTGACAACCATTCTGCTAACACCATTGCGATATGTATTCATGTTCTTAAACTCATGGTAACTTTACTTTATTCTTTCTGTACATCGTAATAAAACGAAAGAGGGCGATCCTTACATCTGCAAGATTACACTCACCTTTGCTATTTATCCATTTGATTAAAACTTCATTCATGTGGAAAACAGTCTCGCAATAGTTACAATAGTACAGAATACAAGGAACTCTCTACTCTAAGATGATATCATAGTTGAAATGATGATCGTTTTGGAGTTTAGTACTCTACATCTGTTGAGTAGCTTTAGCTTATTTTTATACACAAATACCTTAGTACTGACAACATAGCCGAACCTGAATGAAATAGTTATGTGTACGTAAAACAAAGCAGTTTACACTAAACTTAGGATCTGATTAATACTTATTTTGTAGTGTCAGCATTTCTGCAAAATATGTACACACGTGCATGTTTACTTCTTTACTACGACATTTATTTCACTACATGAATCCCAAGTGGTTTCCACGATGAAGTGAATTTTATGATCATAGCCTTCTTCAAACTATTCTTTAATCGCTCTTAAACATGCATCACTTTCATTTCTGTTACAATCATTGTGTGTCTAGATATACATATATTTATGATAAGTATTTGAGAGCATCGCCCATCGAGTCATATGCTGGTTTTTGAAAATTGTAATTACGTACTTTACATTCTCAAAGGACCATAAATTAAGAAAGATCAACGTTCGGAAAAGGTTAAAGAGAACGGTTCCTGAATTATAAAAATTGTATGCTACTCTGATCAATCAGATTCTTCTGACAATATCAATTAAGGCTTAGATTTTAAACTTTATTTACATAGTTACGATTCCCAGAAGAATATTGTGGAAATTATCGAGTTAAATGTTTTTGAAGTATGAATCCACCGAGTATTTAGTTTAGTATGACACTTTCGTATGAATCAGCGGTAAACTTGGTACGAATTGTGACATCTCAAAGTTGCCACAATACACTAAGTACAAATAGTATGACATCATCGCTTACACCCAACTTGTTTTTTTTTTATAAAGGTATTTCATATTTTTCCTCAATTTTACACCTATGTTTGCCATTTTTCAATGGACAAATGACCAAAAATTTAGACAATAAGCATAAAAAATTGTCGAAAACACTTTGTTTCACAATAGTTTTAACTAAGGGTTTCCACTTTACTATTCCTGTAAATCGTCACAATCTCGTGTTAGGCGATCATTGTCTTCTATTGAGTGTATTGCGTTTATTTCCAGTTCAGTGATTTAATAAAACTTAAAACTCAACAGTAAATTTGAATAACTCACTTTGTGTACAACTTGATTTTTTTTTAAACATGTATATTGTCCCAATGCAGACCGTGCACCTTATGCCAGATAGAAAATATTACCTTAAGATGTTTAAAAAGAAAGGTTATATTTGATTGATGTAAGGTATGATATTAACATGTGCTTGTGAACTATATAAATGAATTTATTCATTTGTCAAATACTCATGATTGTTAATATATGTGTATTATTCATAACATGTAAATATGTTAAACTCTACATAATTGAGGATTGAATAGAATATACAGTCAATACCCTTTATGGAAAAAGCAACTTCATACAAAAAAACATGAATCAATGCTTCTTGTGAATCGTCTACCTATAGCGTTTCGTTATAGTTTTTCTTGTTAATATTCATGACGCGTGGATCAACTTAATCGAAATCAGCATTTTGTTCTAAAAACTTGTCTATTCTTACCTATTATATCATTTATTTGATAGAAAAAGAAAGAAAATTGTCTACTCATTGACAGCAATGATAGAGTGATGATGCTAAAGTTCCCATATTGTTCCCATACTGATGTGATACAATATGATTTGATCAATTAACAATCTACATACTTAATAGTCTTAGACATTTATATATAATTCTATAGATATCTACTGCCGGACACAGTCAACTTTCATGATGTCAATAGATATTGATAGTCAGTGCATGTAGAAACTATTTCTTGAATGTTTTTTATGAATGCATGAACTACACTAATCTGAAGGCAGAGTAAGACAGAAATTGATACCTTGTCTGAAAATAGGAACTGAACAGTCCATTTCCATTCTTTCGTTTAGGAAGTTTTCTTTTCATCTTTTCACTACCTGTTCTGTGACTGCCCCGTTAGCTTGATTGTTTCCATTTTTTGGTCTAGTCTTTTCATCCACATTGTTGTGCCTCAAACTAACAGCCAAAGCATTAACCCGAGATAAACAACCTATATACACGAATCTTTGACAGTAGGAGGGCACAGTTCTCTAAATAAAAACATGTTTATTTTGTTTCCACCAATCACCTCCACCTTTGTACCACCAGGGATAAGGAACTAATTGTTGTTGTATAATTGCACCTCTCCAGCAAACACAATCATTTTTTGACGAAGGATAAACGATGATTATTCAAGATACATAAATGCCTTATGAACAATTTCTGGTCGACTTGCTCTTACATGTTTCGTATCAAAACTGGCATATGTATGGTATAGTACATGCCCATGTATTTGAATTATGAAAATGGTCCTCTCACACTTTCAGGGCTTTTGGGACGCAGGCACAACCTTTTTATCATTTGTAATATGATTACATGTATTTAAAAAATTGCATGAATTATTTATTATTTCAAAACGGTGTTGTATATTTATTTATTTCTATTTAATGGAATAATTATAAATCTAGATGACACATTCTTAATATTAGGAATTGTGTTCATCTATTTGAGTTTTACGCCCTTTTCAACAGTCAGAGTAATATGATGTGGACTCGAACCCACGATCTTCTGTCAGTGAAAAGTTACAGTGATTTGAAATTAGCGAACTTAATCAGTCGACCACGGGGGCGGGTCATTAAAACATTTATTCAACCAGATGCATACTAAAATTAGCATTTTGAAGTGTTTTTTTTTCCAATAAAATAATAATGTTGTGGTATTGGTTGAAACATGCTTAATTATCAATTAATTGTCTTCAAAAGTTGGAATATGTAGCATAGATCTTTCATCCAACAAACCAAAGTCTTCCTGCACAGATCGTGTGGATAATTCGCCTACTGGGAGAAGTCTCGAACGGGATATGGATGACAATTTAAACAATGTAGATAAATCAGTTACCAGAATATGGTAAATATTATAAATCATGACAAACCACTGACTAAATCTTCACCCAGAATAAAACGACTTTCATAATAGTAATGATATACTATTACATTTGTATAATCCGCAGAGTGGCTCCATTAGACCAGACAGTTAATGTTTTTCGGCTGATATTTGACCTGGGATAAAATATTAAGTTTCCATCGGTAGATAATTTAAAACCCCTCGGGTCGAGGTTTAGAGACTATTTTTGTGTCAAATTTGTCTTCCTCGTCTTGCTTTTCGGTTCTCCTTTTGCACTAACTTCTGGAAGCTTATTTTTTTAAGTCTCATGTATATCATGTACATACACTCGATTGATATTTTGAAAAATACGCTTATTCAGGAAGAATCAAATTAGGTTAATGAATATTTTCCATAGCTCTGGTGAATAATATACGAGTTCTGTCACAGATATTCAACACACCATATATTATATGACACTGTCCGTTATATGTATTATCTCAAACAAATTCTGCAATTATGACTTTAAACAATTTCCCATACAGTATGATAAAACTATGCAATTAGTGGTTAAATGAACTGATATGGATTGTTGAACAAGCTTCTGAATATTTTACCAGTACACACTATGTTTTTTTTTCATTTTCTGTCTTTTGCATATACTGTCTAGACCTTACGACGGGTTGTATACAAGTGCAGGGGTAAAACGTTTCAGGTTCTTGCCTGAATGTCAGGTTGTTGATATCCGGAACAGTCGATTTTCCAAATCACGTTAATCCAGTAAAAAATTGTTGGGGGTACCCCTTATCTGATTAGATTGTGGGATGCAGACAACATCGGTAAGGTAATAAGATTTTTGTTATTGCGAGTTTTTTGGCAAATTTCAGGGTTTTTTACACCTGAAAGTGTCTTATTATCAGCTGACATGGATCAAAGTACAATCACGTGAAAAGGTTTTGTAATCCTGTGTTATTGTCGCATTCTGTTAAAGCTGCAGCGTTAGTTCAGCTTTTTACGATATTTAAAAATATATTCAGTCACTAATTACAGGAAATATTTTTACTGTGGAAAACCTTATTCTTTGGAAGTCGATCTTTTTTAGTAACGCTACAGTCTGGTCGATTTTGTTCTAACGATAATCGAACCTCTCTTCGATATCTTCCCATAAACATGCTAATTCTGGTTTGAAAATGAACCTATAGCATAATTTTATCTGTTGTCATTTTGAGATAAGTTTTTGGAAGACTTTAAGGCCACTATAAACATTGCCCAAGTAGCCAGTTACATTTATATGGAAGGCGATACTCGAAGCCACTGAAGTTCATTAGTTTTACCTACCTATGACTAATGCAGTAAAACATAAAAATACACCATGACTTTTCTATTCTGTAGTTGGTAAAGGTACGCCTTCTTGTGGTATGCCATGTTCGTCATGATTTCATAAACCTTCACTCATTCAACCACTTCTTGGGCTTATAATTTCTTATCTCCATAATATTTATAGTGTAACTGCGTTATAAAGTATTCCAAAATGCTGGTGATCGATAAATGATCAATATAACTACTTGTTTTTGGTTTATCAATCACACGTCCTGAGTATAAGTGGTCACTACAAACATTAACCTAACCTCTGTATTCACCTTACGACCTGCTAACAAGATCTCGAGATATAAAAACATGTTATTAGTACCTGACATTTTTCTGGAAAGTAATGCCGGCGAGTTAACTACTCTGTCCATCGCTTGTTCAAGTTTTTGTAAAGTGGCTATTTAATTGTCACAACATGCTTGTGCGTCTTGTTAATTGTTTACATAGTTCGGACATGTGGACAACGGTTGTTTAACATTGTCATTAGGCACTGCTCGGACTGTGAGAAGCAACGGAATTTCAATCTGTAAGTAAATTATATTTTTCATCACTAGCAATCCGTTGACATTTTGTCTCAACATTTATTTAAAATATAAATCTTTTTTTTCTAAATTGTGAATATGTTTTATATATTTTATGATGTATCGGAGATGTATTATATGTGGTTTTACAGTGTATATATTCAGAAAACGGAGGGATGCAATTATATTGAAACCATAATTAGTTTCTGTAGGTAAATAAATTAGTTTACTTTTTTACACAGTAAACATAATTATAAAAAGAAAAACTGAGTTTTCTACGTGACAAAAAACGCCCCCTTTCATATCATTAGAATAAAGTAAGTCTGTGAGCATCTGAAACAATATTTACCATTCAACAAATAAGTGGAAATAATTCAAATTTAGAGAGGCTTGAACGCTTACAGACAATATCCATTTTCATTTTGACAGCTCGACAAATTTATGTTATTTTTAACATACAACACTACACCGACTTTTTCAACTCCCGACGGAGTATGACAGTCTGTTTTTACTCAACTTTCTTAATTGTTTTCGTGAAAATGTTAAATGTGCTTTTTTCGCAAAGAAATGCTTGGCGTGATAATTACTGAAAACAATTTCCCAGTCGTTTATGTTCGGTGGAATCGTGATGCCAGCGTGTGCTAAGAATTAAATGTTGTTTACTTAGAAAATTTACAGATACGCGCTAGATACTAGTTTCAGATGAGGCAATTAGCGCGCTAATGTAGTAATTATTGATGATTGCAATTATGTTATTGGCTTAATTAGTTAAAAGTAACGTTCATCGTGACTTTCGGCTGACCTATGATTGTTTACATTTGTGAAGAATGTTTGGTTATGCCCACACACACTATGCTCGGTTGATTCGTTTTTTTTCTGGTCTGTTGACTTAATTACCAAAAAATGTCCAGAGCTTTTTTTACCAATTAGTTAGAAGTATTTTTTCGCTAGTCAAGTTTTAGCAATGTGTAAATAATTGTTCATTATGACCAAATGACTAGACATGATATTTTAGATTATAGTAAAGTAAACACTTTAAGGTTTGTTGTAATAATTACTGCTTGGTCTACGTATCACGTGCACTTTTCAACAGTTGTATAATTATATATGTTTAACTTGTTTCGGAATGAGTTGAATCGTTTCCGTTTTGCCCAACAATAAATTCGCCATTAATATCATAAACATGCTTGTAAAGTGAAGATTGATTGAACGATCCATTTTCCAACTTTTGCATAATATGTTATTACGGAACTATTTTTGTACTATTATTAAACACATATTTATTACTACAATGGCTACAATTATCCCCGTCGTCTACGTGTTAAAATCGTTATATACTAGTAGTAGACATACCAGTAATATAATTTTATATCTGATGACATTTTCCCAAAATAATATTAATAACGCTCTCTATTGTTTGAAAATGATTTTGATACAAATTTCTATCATATGTGGTTATAACAGAGTATAATTATGTTAACCAATCTGATAGTAGTTTTTATATAAATAGGGTGTTATTAAAAATTGTCAGCCCGAGAAAAATAATGATGACCATTACTAATTCGAGGGTTTTAATAACGCCCTCTCAGAAATGTGTTATTTATTTTATTATACCGAAGATTTCATAGAAATATAAAAAGAAAAATATAATGTCACAATTTTATTTTCGATATTTGGATGACATTTCACGAGCGTGTTATTTATCAGAAAGCTATCCAAATGTACAAGACTTTCAGAGGAGATGCACCAGATTATCTTCAGAATGCATTTACAGATATTCATTCACGACACGTTCTTCTTCTACATACCAATTGACCAGTCGCCAGATACAGGAATGCTCCGCCCACTCAATCATGTGGTGTGGCAACGCGAAACCTTCGACAAGCTAAATCCAAGATGGCGGACAGATTAACGTATGAATCCCTTAGGCAGGTGTTAAATACACCGATTTATTATTATTATATTTTTACTATTTCGGTTGATTATAACAGATTATACAACCAATAAACATTCCTGACGCTTCGTATCTGCCATGGATACACATTTGAATTTCAGAAAGCGACAGGAAATACACAGACTGGATATATATACAGTAAACTGAGAAATAAAGATACTTCAGGGATTCTGTATATTACAGTCCCTTGGATACTTAAAATTATGATGACTGATTCAAGTTGATGTTAACTTTAATGCAGTTTGAAAATGTTAATATATCATGTGTATTTTTCAGTAGAAATTAAAATTAAAGAAAAATTATCCGTAACGCGCGCTTTTTATCGAAGAGCGACAAGTATAACTGATAACGTGGATTCTTATATAGGCGTTATAACCATATTCATTTCGACCATGATAATACAAATATATGATTATATTTAGAAAATTTATAAAACTGATCAATTAACCTTCTTGACATGTACAGGAACACTACATTTATACAAGGACTTATATACATACATATAAGTCCTTGATTTATATAATATTATAGTATTCATGACACATAGTATACATTTTGTAAATACATTCAGACACGACTGCGACAATATATGTATGTAATGCGACAGTAATAATACTTTGTGATAATAAAAAAATAATATTAAAAAGAAAATGATAAAGACTTGTATGTCATAATGTTAAATTCTATCAAAATACAGCCATGGAAATTACCAATAAACCCTCTTGACGCTGTGTTGAAAAATAGAGATAAGAGAGCGAGAGAAATACGCCCGAATGTGTCAGAAGTATGAATATTGTAAATCAATATGGATAAATAATTATAAGTCTTTACATATACCTTATAATACACCAACAAAACGTATAATCTCAAACATATATGACTTATTTAAAGACATTAAACCAGGAATGCGGGGCATGTGCTTTACGGACCAACAGTCCTCTGTATTCCACAGTAGGGGGTAATAAAACTGAAAGGGTCATTGCTAGACATGCTTTTGTTTACAAAATCAGTTACTACATGCTTATAAAAACAACAGGAAGTTATTCATAAACTAATTATCTCTATTAATCAATAAAATTGTGTGATCCAAGTTTTTCACTAGGTGTCAAGTATACCGACACTATATATATTTTATAAGCGGATCGTGATCAGAGGGGATTAATTAGACCGATATAAGGAGCAATAAAACATTTAAGAATTTAGACCTCATGTGGCCTTGGGGGGGGGGGGGGCACTTGTATATATGAGCCGTTCAATACTTGTGCCAAATTATAGTGTTTAAATTAACAAGACTTCGTGTCGATCAAATTTTTCATGTAGCTTCTACAGCGAGACCGTACGTGTAATTTGGGAAAAGGAATAAACTCTATAATATCTCCTTCCAGTCAATCTTCATCGCGATCGTCCCAGTTGCATGGTTCCAACTGACATATTCTAACCATTTAAAATATTTATTCAATCGTGTTAGTAAAAATATCATTGTCTGTGAGCTTCTACATAGCGTATCAGATAACCTTCGACACGAAAGCTTGTCGAAGGAAAATCTACAATCTAGAACAGATTCTATCAAGAACAACTCGTCAAATAAATGGAAAATGATTTAATAAATATAAATCTGTCTGCGCATGTGTTATTACAATATGTTACAACAAATTATAATATTTAATAACCCCACACTTTTAATATTTATCCATAATATAACATACGAACTTCCTAAAGACAATCAATTATATAAACCCTATATTTATAAAAGTATCTTGAGTTGGCAATAATTACGTATAACCTTAAGCTTTCTACAATATCATACTTTATCTGCCACTTATTAATATAGCGGTATTTTATTCAATATGTACTCATAACCGTCATACACATACTGAAACTATATGGAAACGATTGGTGTTGTCCGTGGGCGCCTCGTCCTTACTTAGGTCCGCCTGTATTTCATTCTTACTGATAACTATTAAAATTATGCACGACATCTCAAGTTATCTAGAATCGTTTTAAAGTGAACCCATCGATTCTTATTATCCCTCAGCAATGATTAAATGACTTATGTAGATAAAACAACTGACGCCGAGATTATATAACTTGAGAACAGTTACTAAGCTCTAATTTTAATTC
Source organism: Lutraria lutraria (assembly GCA_964023205.1). Classification (NCBI taxonomy): domain Eukaryota; kingdom Metazoa; phylum Mollusca; class Bivalvia; order Venerida; family Mactridae; genus Lutraria; species Lutraria lutraria. The sequence continues at coordinate 16,861,581 of OZ026838.1, forward strand.
CATCCTCGCTCCGAAGTTATATAACTTGAGTAGAGTCTCTAAACTTAAACTTCAATTCCATCCTCGCTTCGAGGTTATATGAATTATATTGTATAGATAGATCTGATTAATGTATAATGTTCGGATAAATCATGCTGCCAGACTAATGTATCAGTAATATCATTATTGTCTGACCATAATTAACTTAGATACATTAAAAGACAAGATATTAGATTTGAGCTGGGAGACAGATTTCAAGTTTTATAGCCTCGGTCGTAGATAAATTTCTCAAATGGCTTACGAAAGATCAGTGGTTCGACACAGACGTACGCCCTGGGTCTCCATCATCTGTTGAAACTGGAAATGTCGCCGATTTATCCTGATTGTTGTTGTGACTTTAACACCAGTAAAAACAATGATAATTCGCGTGTCATTATCATTTTTATTATACCCCCTTTGGAAAACGGGTCGTATTATGGGAACACCCAGGGCGGGTGGGCGTTGTCCACAAATGACAATCTTGTTCTAAGCGTATGGTTGGGAAAGCACAGAGCCGTTGGAAGTGTTTTACGGCATGAACACGTAATCAATCTGATTTTATCGAAGCTGGATTGATACTGAACGGAAATGCCGGATACCAAATAAACATGCTCAACCTAAATATATCATCCCCGGTATATGAAATATTTTTATTAGAAATGACTTTATGGCTTCGAAACTGTTGGATATTTAGTTTGTTAATATCTTTTTCGTGACAAAACATTAGCAGACAGTTTGTTTGAAATGATGTTTTCCAAGGAACTTTGCTCGGCTCTCATACCGTTCCCTGGGGCTTTAATGACTTTTATATAATACTTTAATGCACAGAGATCAGAGACGTTTGGTAATTATGTCTTAAATCTTCATATTGTAGGCGATGGTTCGTAATATAGATTGTCTTATATAAAACCTGCCCTGTAAACAATGCTATAAAATATAATAAAGTAGCAGTAGATAAAGTTCACTAAGTAGCATTCTTGAAGCAAGAAATATCCAGTCTGACAACATTAAGTTAAAATTCTCACGTCAATATAAGATTGTTTGTGCATGACATACTCGCTTGTTGAAGTATACTTGAATAACTACAGTGATGTTAATAAATTTATCTTTTTTTTGGTTCATTCTTGTCAATTTGATTCTGCGTCGGGAATATTTATTGAAATGCTTTATATCTTAATAAAAATATCTGTAAGCTAATTGAAGAATTTGATTTGGAACTATTGAGCTATTGTTTACTTTATCATTTATTTAAGGGTTCATTTACATGTTTTATTCAAATAGTTAGCATTAGTATAAAAACTAATTTTATTCTGTAGACTTGACTGAAGTTTCAGTAAAGACATGCATTGAGCATGCACAAAACGGAAGATTAATACAAGTTGTCAAAATATTTCGCAATTCTCAGTAATATTTGAATGTACTCTTGTTTTCATATGGATTGTCAGAACAGATTCGTGATTTGAATCAGAGTATACACTAACAATGTCTGTAAAACATTTATTTATGATATCAAAAGACAAATACAATATTAAAAGACAATGCCAACTTGATTCCTTAACGAGAGGTTAGCTATCAACTTATCTTTTATAGCGTATGTATTATATGACGCACACTATCACGTGTTAACGGGCGGACAAATATCATCAATTATCATTCAATTATAACAAGTCACCTGCGTCTTGCGATTTTATTCAACAGTTAATTTCCTAACGCCACGAGAATTGGCGTACTGCAGACAATTTATTTCGCTATGATGCAAAAAATGGACAAGTTTGTTTTCATATGTTATCAGAACAGAACAGAACAAACTTAAATAATCTTGTACTTATAAGTATATATAATTTTTTACATAATGCAGTAAATACGTCAAATCGATTTACATGGCTTGTATACAGTAATTTTCAGTCAAAACATGTTCGAGAGTGACATATCATTTGTTAAGAAGTTAAACAGATTATTTTCAGTTCAATAGAGTTTCTAACCTTTAGTGCAAATTTATAAATCTGGCTAAATCTATTATCACTTTCTGTACCCCAGAACACATTAAAGAGGGACTTTTTATCTCATTCACCAACAAATATAGTACATTGACAGTCTTCATTGTACACTGACCTATAAATTATTTCCTCGATAAATGATATAATTAATTGTTCTTTTTTTGTTAACATGGTAAGAGATATGTCAATAGATATACTAAGTGGTCATTTTACTGTTTACAAATTAGTGCTGAGGTCAGAACGAAATCGTTCAAGTCACCAGCCAGCGGCGAAATTCATCCGTATACACAACTTGTCAAAATAACAAAAACATGCGTATTAAAGTGACATTGGTTGTAATGAGAAAAAAATAAAGAGTCTCAGCTATAAATTTATTTCATACATATTGAGATCAAGTTATGGATTTAGTGTCTGTTTTCATTGAATGTTAATCACGTCACTATTATTTCTTATTAATAAATTATCTAAAAACAAAACTATTATACCTTATTTGCGTAGTGGATAAACTAAATAGACTAAATTATATTTAATGACTGAAGTTTAGTTGAATTGCAGTGACGTTTAACTAAAGCAGCAGTATTTCATTTTTCATTTACACACATATTCAAAAGTCACGTTTTGATCTGCACAACTTGTCCTACAAGTCTTTATTGTAAATTTACAAAGGTTGCTTAATCCTTTAAACCATGTTTTTAACTTCATCACTGACACTGACTCGAGCGCTTTGAGAGTTTTACGACGGATGAATTCCCGCTTCTAATCGTTTTCTTGCAAGTGCTGCGTCATAAATGCTTGAAGAACAATGCAAATTATAAGATTTTTTATTGCGCACTAATCAACGCGCTGATAACGCAAGCCTTTCTCAGGGGTAACTGAAACATATTGTATTATCGAGCTTTTATGTTTCAACAGTTCTTCGAAAATAGACAAATTCAAATTCAACAGTGATAAAACATGATATAAGATATGTTCCTCTCTGGTCCGCTAGATTTCACACTTAGGCACTGCGACAATTGCGAGGAGTTATTGAAAATCTTGCTTATTGGAGCAGTCCGCTGGAATGTTGATGAGTCTAGTCACGGTTAGTGTTAGGAAACGCAATGCGGACAATTTGTTATTATTCATGATTATTCTGTCATTACATCGTAGATACTTTACTTAGCCATGGGATCGTTAAGATGGGAGAATTGAAAATACATAACCGGATTGAGATAAACAGAACAAAAATATATCGGTAAGTTAAATGCGGTTCAGTTTCAACGCATTTCAGGATATTTTTTTTCTATCTATTTAACAATAAAACATTAAAACGAGACTTTGTTTTTCTCGAAATATAAAATACAAGACATAAAACTAACTGAAAGTAGCGTAAGGTATAAGGCAGTGCATATTTTATTGCTTTGTTTTTTTCCTTGAGTTCGTATCTGGTTTGGCAATATCAACCAATCGGGATAAAATTTTATAATATCTTGGATTCGTGTTCTATCGTAAGAATGGTTTGTTATAAGGAATTTAGATAATGAGTTGAAATGCAGAATGATGTAAAAAGAAAATAAATATTTACTAAAGAATTTTGCTATTCTCTGTTAATTGTTTATAATGATTATTACTTTGATCAAATTTTGTGGGTGAGTGCACATTGTAAAAATATTTTGTGAAATGATATATTTGATTTATATGAGAAATTAGCTGATTAGTGGTAAATTAGTAGAGGAAATATACGAGTTAGGTTAGTGGTTGGATTTATGTGAGCTCGATAGAATAATTTGTGGAAACGGTTAAAAGTATATATGTCTCATTGGAAGGTAAGCAATTACCCGGCATGTAATATAAAGATGATGTCTGGCAAAATAAATGTAACGGTAAGTGAAATATTTTTTTGCGTAATTATTTTTTTTCAATGCGCTCTGTGTCGATAGAGACTAAGCGCAAGAGAATTAATATTGGCACATACCACAAACATGTATGCTAATAAAACTTGTTGCTTACATCGAAATTTCAGACAGAAACATAAGATGATTTTTATTACATTAAAATATTCTGTTATTAAAAAGGGAAAAAAATCTTCATGACAACGCCTTACGAGTATTTTATATGAACGAAATTTAAAGTCCCATAAGCGTATAAATTTATTGGTCGTAATAGTTTCTGTTAGTTCTATAATAGAGGAATCCTGAGTATTTTCCTCCCGTGCATACTTTATATCAAGTAAAAATCACTGTGAAATGAGAGTTTTTAGAAGAAAAGGGGCTTGTTTCGTCGGTAATAATTATCTTGGGATAATATCAGCAATTAAATGTTTTTGCATATTTTTTCTATAGCAAAAAGCTACTGGGACTTTAAGGCATTACACGAAAAAGATTACCAAAAAATTCAGACCATGTTATGTTCTCTGGCATGTTTGAAATGTCAACTTTACAGAAAGTATTAACTTGGTATATTATGGTGGTGAACAAGAACAAATACGACATTTTTCTCCTGCTCCAACTCGCTCACAGAATCAAATTGTTTTATCACCTCGGCATCAAATGATGCGAGGGCATAATGGTGATTGACTTGTTTGTCCTTACGAGATTAAGTCAAGCTGCCATGGGGGGGGGGGGGAGGGGGCAGCTTCTTGTTTCTTACCTATTTTACACTCTCCTTATTACAAAGGACACTTTCTTATACATGTACATTATGCTATATCTTGGCTTGTAAAGCATATGGAAAAACGTTTGTTTAATTCTATCTCGTAAGTTTGACGTTGCATCAGGTTGGTGACTTTTCCAGATTTAGCGCTAGAGGAAGAACGCCAGGCATACATCTGGGTATAACCATCGACCTTCCGTAACCTCATGACCTTGGAGACCCATTGCGTTTCGTATAAAAAATGTCTAAGAACATTGAATATTGATGGATACATTGGCTATTTTAGCGAATTTTTTTTTTTTTTTTTCAATAGTAATTAAGTTAAGACCTTTAATTAGTATAATTGCTAAGTTCGTAAGTATTTGAAATTCAATGTACATAAAATATAACCAGCAGGATTATTTAGAACGAATCAACGTAAACCATTGTCCGTCATTTATTTATTTACTGACGAATACAAATCCATTCATTGTCATAACGATTAATTCGAAAATCTAATAATACCTGGCATGACTTAGTATTCCAGCGTAATGTTCCACTGGCTTCCAGCATGTCTCCGTCTCTAAACGTCTAATTTCTAAAAAAAGGTGTAACAGGCTAGGGAGAAAACTTTCAATTGACGTAACAACATATTCCGCGACGAAACTTTACACCTGCTACCACTTTGTTAACAATTCTGCATGCGACGGGCTAACTAATTAGGAGGAACTTGTGTTTTGAATACCCTATTGTGACAAATATCACATCTTTGAAATATTGTGAGTGTACAATTATATAAAAATATTTGTTCAAACAAATCTATTTAGTTTATCACATGATACAGCAATGAAGACAAAAACGTTGTTTACGAATCTACTTTTGAATACTAATCGATCTTAAACAAATAATAACATTTACAAACTCATCAATTTCAGTGGAAAACTCTTGACTGATATAGAAATATAAGAAATGATTATTGTTACAATAAGGACAAATGAATGAACACACTTTACCTGATTATTACTGTATACGTCATTAAATTGGCGTGGCTATTTTGGCGTTGTTGTCTTTTAAATTTAATATTGGCTGTGGTCAAGAATTGGCGTTTTATTTGAAAAAAATAATATTGGCGGTTGTAAAGAATTGGCGTTTTTTAAAACCACGCATTGTCCGTCGCCCACTAGAACTATAATTACTGATGCACCCTATACTTAAATTTGCTGTATATCTGTGATTATAAATGTTATTGTAACCATTCTCACATCTTCCTACTAAATATACAATGCCCCTTTTTTACTGTAAAAGACATTGCTAATAGTATCCCTTTTTTATAAAAATGCAAACAGTCAATGACTGTCAAATTTACTTTGAGGCCAAAACCTGGTAATGGAATTAAACCATGGTGTATGCGCCAGTGTCAGTTCTAGATTAGTTGTATATATCCTCTATACTTACTATAAGAAAATTGACTGTAATATCGCATTATTTTCCCTTAATTATGCAAAAAATTAGCTAGACGTAACACGTACTTAATAACCGGGTTAAATAGCATATATAGATGTGTACAATTGTTCAGTAAAATGTGGATTCTTTATATTTTCAGTTTACTAACGATACCATTAGCTGAGCGTGCATTTTTGTTACATAGACAGATTGACATTCTGTCAGACATTGTTGGTTTTCTATGAGCTTTTTTCATATACTCATGTGGGCTTTCGCGATTACATGGTTCCTTTTTTACTATTACTGACCTTTGTATTTATAATTTATGCTATTAATATTGTATGACAATGTACTATGTGCACGCCTTAGATAAAATCCTGTTCTGATCATCTAGAGGCGATCTAATTTGCACATTTCCTTTATTGGTGGTACAAAACGTCATATTGGTATAGCGAAGCTCAATGTAACGGACGCTTGTACATTTGTATCTAAAAGCCAACATGTTAACAAATGCGCATATTTAATGATGTAGTACTACACACTGTTCTTGTAAATAATGTTCAACTGTAATGTTCTTCTCCAATTAACGACCATTGTTCAACATTTGCCGGTACCCAGGTTCCGAAGGTATTTTTTATGATGTTCTTTTTCCATTTAAAAAAGAATACATGAAGTTCAGTTATATATCATGAGTATAATCTCACTTAATACTCATGTTGTAAATTATATAGCGTAAAAATCCCCCGCAGCTGGAACACAAAACATAAAAAATATATTAAAAAATACCATTATATAAATATACAAGTGCTTGTTTTTATTCGTTAATACTCATTATTTATTACATTTACAAGAATACAGTCAAATCTGTGTACAAAGTCCATCATTGGGAACAACAAAATTAGGCCTTTATTGACAAGTGACCCTTATTCGGAGATCATTTTATTCTAAATAATCAATGACAGTTCGTAAAGGAATGGTTTTTATTCACAGGGTGGCCTTTATTCGGAGGTGACCATCAAAACATATTTGATTGTATTTTATAGTCTTACTGAGTTGTTTTCTAATTTGCAATATTTGTATGCGGAGGTGTTTTACCATAAGTATATTATTCTGCTTAATACTGTCTCGAAACATATTGATAAAAAGTTAATATTTTTATTGTTATAAACTATTATGTTTTAGAACTACTTCATAACTGGTGTAAAACATAGGACAAGTATCATTACATTAGTTATATAAGGTCTGTCTGTGGAATTGTAAAACATCTTTTCTACGTATATTTACATTTAACAGAAGGCATCGACATATGATTTCTGTTTTTGTAGGCATTATAGTTTATGGTATAATAAATCAGACTTATACAAAAGACCTGGTTTGTTTAGTATTGCAGTTTTGCATCGTAAATACAAGTGAAAAAATAAGTTTTCATTGCCACAAAAATGAATTCTTCGGAGTCTGCTTAATATACTGTACTCTCATTTATTTTCGTTGTGCTCAATTTTCGTGGTTTTTACTAATATGGCTATTTCGTGGGGACATAAATTCGTGGATTTTGATTTTTGAAAAGAAATGCCTTATCTCTGCATCTAAATTCGTGGGGATTTGATTTCGTGGATGAGCCAAACCACGAAATCCATGAAATTAAATCCCCAACGAAAATTAATGATTCCACAGTACTTAAGTGTTTCTTAGAAAATAGTACACACAATAAAAAAAAATATAAGTTGTATGTACATCCTAAGTTTATGATCAACATGAACCGAATACATGCGGTATAAAACTAACGACACAAATTTTCATAATATTCAGTCTTTGGTCAATAATTTCTTAGTAAACACCAGCCTACATAATACGAAACTTTTCCCTTACCATTTTATTCCATTCATACACGTATGTTATGCTCAAGTTATTCTTTCCGGCAAAATCAAAGGTTTGTTCTGTGAGAATCAACATAGTTTATGAAAAATACTTACCCAAAGTGCACAAGTGGGATGGATCGGTGATCTGATGGTATCGTGCTTGGCTATACCAACCGAAAGATTGTGGTTTCAGTACTGTGTTTAGAAAAGCTCAAGAAACGGGCGAGGCGTGTGTCGGTGCTTTACATAGGGAACGATGAAGAACTAAGACAAAATATCAGGAATAAGAGCTGGACTATAAATGCCCATGGGGCGGCTCATAGCTGACTATAGCTGTCAAATGGACCGTTATGTATGACAAGTCCTTAAGTGTTGAAGTAACCGTTCAGTATCTAAAAATAGACACGACACCTTCAGCTTTGTTCGTTTGTTTCAATGGGTTTAACGCCGTTTACAACAATGTTTATGTTAGACATGGCGGCCAGTCCAGCTAACCAGTTTTCCTGGGTTATATTCTAACAGGCACTGAATTACCCTTCCTCGAGGAGCCGGCAATCTCTCCATATATGGCGGAAAACGATGAATTTTCATGGTTGGGTATGATTTGCCGCGACCAAGATTAGAACCCGTATATATACGGGTTACACGTATACTGGACCATGGCCGTGACACCGGAAATTAATGTAAAAACATACACACTGTGTGTCATTTTAAGAAACAAAATTTACTTGGGGGGGGGGGGTATGATTATTAAGCCATCACAATGTGTAAAAAAGAAACGGTGGTTCAGCTGCTATGAATATAAATATTGTCTTACATAGACCTAGGTATAAATATGTAGAAGCCAAATTGGAAACTGTGTACGATCTCTCGCTACACCAAATTACTTCCTATAAGACGCGGTAATTACTGCAAATTGCGGTATACTCTTGCAAGATTTATGTTTATTTACTGAGATATGATAACCAATCTGATAGTTATAAATATTCACTGCTGTACAGATATCTTGAATTATTTGAATTGTGGAATTTCTGTACTAAAAGTCTTGTATTTGTCTGGAAGACCCGTAGCCCAATATATCTAGCAATTGGTCATTATCTACTTCCTAACGTTGTTATATCCTTTGCTTATATTCCTGCTAGTTGGTCACCTAGTCCTTGTAGGGATCTACATAAATTATACAGATATTTATATGGAGATATTTTTGTGTAGATGTCTATATGTTTTTTTCATACTTTCTGCCTAATTGTCTTCTATATCCCACGTATACATTGTTCAGGAGGTATGGCATTTAGCTATGAAATCTATGTCACTGCATTAATGTACTAATAATTGGGGTAATATATTGCGTTCTTTTATGACGGTTTATCGACATTTAGTTTCGATTTATTCTGATTTTATGTCAGATCGCCATAAAATCTATCTGATATCCACCATGCGGTTTGCTTTAGATATAACATAGACATATTGTCCAGATATTCAATGAATAATCAAGAAACGCTGACTTGCAAATAACAGTAATTCTAACCTCTGAAATAAATCTAGGCTGAACACCTACTAGACTGTTACAAATAAAAAATGGAATTTTATCATAGCACACCATTAGAAGTAGACGTAATCTTCGTTGCGTTGTTCATCGACTTTATGGACTATGAATGTCGAAAACCACGAATTGTAAAAAATACTAGTATCTTGTTCGAACTTTTTGTTTTGTTTGCAATTAGCGATGCTGTTTTTGCGTATTTGTCAAAGAACTTACAGACGGTATTGACAATTGGTTTAGGATCCACAACAGTAATTATTTTATGCCTAATTCAATTTTCCGTTGCAAGGTCGAATGTTTGGAATTTCAGCTAAATTGTGTAAAACAAGTATCACAAACAATGCATATATTGACAATGTCTACGTCTGCTGTGATTTATTGACATGCTACGACACGAAATGGAAAAGACAAATTAAGGTCTGTAAGAGGTTTAGATGAAATAAAATAGAATTTTATGGTGATATGTTCTGTGCAGTTAGACCTTAGAACAGACGCCACAAAGGGAAACAAAACGTAGCTTAGTGATTCATTGTGATATTTATTCGGTCTCATCATATCAATGAATGTTGTATATCAATGTCGTTTTGCATTTTAATGTCATTGTTAAATGTTGTTTTATTTTCAATGTTGGTTTATGTTGTTTTGTTTTCATGTTGTTTGTTTTCAATAATGTTTTAATGTTGTTTTAAATATAGTTTTGTTTCATATATTCTGTTTTCTTAAATGTTTTATAAGATATATAGATGTTAAATGTTTTAATGTTGTGTCGTTTTTATTTTTTTTTGGCAGTGGTTGATTTGGGTTTTATAAAATGTGTGTTTCAATGCTGTTGTGTTTTAATGTTGTTTTATTTTAAATTTCATTTTGTTTATGACTGGCAATAATTTCGTGCTAGCCATTATTTCAAAGGCGTCCGTTAATTTACGCTTGAGTGCTTGGTATGCAAATCTAATATTCCAGCTAATGCCATTTCAGTGCATTACATATTCGAGATGATATCTATCATTGCTTTAATGTTATGGTTCATATTTGCTACAATGCGTAATTCAAATTACGCATATAAATCGATTTTTCCTGCGTTTCTGTTCATGTTAAAACGTTAATAATCATAATACCACACGCATCATGCTGGCTGAGACGAATAAATTCTTGCATGTATACCGACCTTCTTTCTCTAGAATCAACAAAATGTATCATCTTAATCGCGCATATAATATTCTGCTTAAAATCGGTAACAATATGTAAATACATGTATTCATGTCGTTTATTGAGTTCGTGAGCTCATTTACAATATCCACGGAACATTAATCTAGATTATATTTCTGGACTTTGAATACTTTATCAAAAATCGATGAATACGTTTTTTTACGGAACGCCCCCGTTGTATCTCCGCATGTGTTCTTTTGAAATGATGAATAAACATCATAGGAATGATGAACATGTGATGATACTCATTGTAATCACTACTGACATCTTCAACGTGACAAATGCACGTCACGTTTTACAAAAAACGAAGCAGTTTGTTGTAATATCTGATTATGTAATATAACCAACGAAATATAAAATACTATGAAAAGGTTGCTATGGCGTTCCATAATTTCGCATGATCTATAACAAAAGTTAAAATTAGAATATCCCCAAATGTAGAGATTTGGTGATTTTTATGCGACTCCACAAGAGAACTGACAACTCATCTATCTCTTTCGAATCTTAATTTCATTTACCACAGCTTTTCTCTTTTTAAGTTTTGGTTGCGTATCATGTGTGAAACGACTTAATGCATTTGTAACAAATTATTCAGTCAAGCGCAGTCTTCAACAGATTAATGATTCTGCAACCGAAAATGAACCGATTTGTCATCAAAATAATGACCCAAACAACTGTTCATGTCAATATCGTCATTTTAAACCGTATTGATTTTATCTGTATTTGAACTTAAGTCGGTTTGAGTGTTTGTTATCCAAATGTTAAGCTGTCTTGCCCAGAAACATGTTAATCATGTCTGGTTACTTGGAAACACATTTCCTTCGTCACTTAATTCTGTTTAGCTCGTCTGGTATCTGAAAGTCTCCTAATAATATCGCTGTCAGTTTATCATCGGCCTTGTGTTCATCCTTATTTTGATCCACTTGGAAAATACTGATACATTTATTTACAGTGGAGTAAGTTGTGAATGTTTCCCGGCAAATGAGCATCGTATAATGTATAATGTCAATGTAGACTTCGCTAATTTAAAAGAAAAAATGAAAACACATAAACAAATTTGACCACTTCGTTATGTATCACCATGCTTTCTATAAATGGACTATTTTGTTGATTTTGTGACACATTGTTCTGTTTGTTGTTGTTGTTGTATATGTTTATGATTTAACCGTGTGAAGAAAGTTGTTGCTGTTGGCATTAAAGGGGCATACCCTACAACGGACAAACATTCTGTGAAAGTGTAAAACTGTGCTAGATGTATATGTAAAACAATATATAATGGACAATTTCAAGAAGAACTTGGGTCATAAAATTACTAGTTTAGGTACTAGCCGCAAAAATTATAGCTATGAATAATAAACCACTTCCATCCAAAAATTGTACAACAAATTCCAAAGAGTTTCCGATCTTTTATTTTTTTGTGATTTTATTTTTAATTGGATGAATTTTGGCTGAAACTTTCTTCGTCGGCTTTTTTCTTTACAAGCTTCTAATTTATCATCATTTTGCCTTCATTCTAGATGCACGAAGTTGTAGGGCATGCCCCTTTAAGATCAATATTTCAGGACAATAATCCGCTGCCGGACATTGCATAAAAATCGTCAGAAAGTTAGTCCGGACGGCATGCTGTCATCGTCGGTAAATGAAGTCAAATTAATAAGACCTCAGACTAAGGTTTTTTTTTCAAGCAAACGTGGATTTATTCTTTACAAATTTTAACAGAGGAACGGCAACATCCGTCATTTGCCGAATAATTTGTCGTTTGTTTGTCCCAGGATGGAAATAGTCTCATAGTGTTGTGTTTCGTGAGTATAGATCATTCTCATATTTATGACACAATTAGCAAAGTTCCGTTTGTCATTTATCGACGAAATTGTCGCAAGAAGAATGATATAAGTCGCACCCAAGACAAAATGCAGACAAAATATCACTTAATTACGATAAAAAAATAACGCCTGTTTCCTTAAAACATTTTGTATGCCGTACCATGACAAGGACACACGCGTGGTGCGTTTACCATTGGTACATAATTAAACATGATACGATTTTCGAACAAGATCACTACGAACCAAGTACCCGGTTAGGTACATTATTAATTAACTTCCCAGTGTTTGTTCTCCTATTATTCAAACTTTCGACCTTCACCGTTAGCAAAAGATGGATATTATTTGCAAACTGCTTTGTGACGTCAACGTTGGTGTATTTATCATGTGACGTCATTTGACGTCAGAAACATTTCATAACATTTTCATAAAGGCGAAAGTCGAAACTTTAATAAAAAGAGTAAAAATACTGAGTAGTTCACTATGTACAACCGTTTTAAAGAAAACTGTAAATGTCTACATATTAAGAAAAAAATAGCCCTATAGATTGATTGGCCAGTGCATGACGTTTACATCGAGCAATCCTAGTGCTGCTATAGTACAATAATGTCATGCTTTTAAACACCACCAACATCGTGTCCGTAAGTTAATACTTGTTGAAATGAATTGTTTCGACGCATTATTCTACATTTATTGTTGGATAACACATTATCATTCTCTGGTTGCATTCCATGCCTCAGACGTAATAGATATCGTTTTAAAACAACATTAACTACTAAAGTTACATTTAAGACAGTTTTCTAAAGCGAATAACATACACATTCATTTACATGACTTGGTTAAGTTAGGTCTTACATAATAGTGCCAATTAGAACATACCACAAACTTTCTGGATACGTTCGTATTGTTATACAAATTTGTACCATCTTCAGGAAATTTCATTTACCGGATTATCTGAAAGCCATATGTACTCCACACCAGGATCATGTGAATGGTGCTTCATATTTTATCTTGAAAGAGTATAACAAATAGCTATAATTCATCCTTTTTATTCCTTCCCACAATTATATAATACGCAATAACTAGTATTAAATGTAAAGGATGGCGATTCCATATTAGTTTGTGAAACGGCCTTCATTTATTTTATGTTTCATGTGTTTGGTGACTTTGGGATTGGCGGGTTTAGAGAAGGTTCGATCTTTTAGAAAAGTAGGATTTTTGCAAACGTTTTATTTTTCTGTAAAAATCATTTTCATATCTCTATAATAAATGCATTTCATTGTCCCAAACTGTTTTCAGAGTATGTTGAATAGATTACAAAGATGTACATTTGTCACTTAGGTAAGTGCCGAACAAGATAGAAAATAACAAGATTAACGCTATATAGCTATATAAAGTAATGCTCTATTGACCACTCTGCTGTAAACCATGAATCTATTAAAGACAAATGTTGTTCTATGATGATTTTACGGAGATATATCGTCTTGCAACGACACATGTCCTCTTCGAATAGAATTCATGAAAACATGTTTCTTACTTGAACTATTCATGAATAGTACCAGAATATTCATAACTATTTCACAGGGTTGTTTTTAAAACTTTGATATGGTATCAACTTCAGATTGAATAGGATAGTTTTCATTTCAGATAATAGTTTGAAAAAGCGAAGTCTGTGTCAATAACTTTTGTGAGATAATGGATACATGGTAAACGATGTGGGCATTAAGTTGTTAGTAACGTTGGGGAAAATTGAAGATCAGAGTAAACATACTTAATCTTATACCATATAATGTTTAGATAAATGTATATTAACTATTACTTCCCGGAACTTGACAAGAAAACTTCCAAAAGGTTCAGATATTTAGCAATTATATGACTTCCTTCATTATTATTGTGAATTAACCTGGATTTAACAATAACCATCAATCAGTTAGAGTTCCAAGGACGACCCATTTGTTAATGTTTAGGTAACACGAATACAATTGTAATTTGCTAAAGAGTAATCTATGAATCTTTATAACACTGTCCTCTGTGGTGCAATTGGTAAAACGTAAGGTCTGTGTCTGATGTTGGACATAATTTTTCATTTTTAACTCTTTTTTCATTACAAAACAAATAATATTGATAAGAAAATAGTGTTTAAAATAGTTTTTATGTGATTTATCCCGTAAAATTTACATAAATGTAATTACCTGACATCGAAATTTATGGAATGAGAATATTTTTTGTTTCATGCAAAATCGCAAAAATATTTTAGCGAAACAGAATGACGAAAATCACCAAACGCATTAGACACGGAAATGTTTGATGAGTAACTGTTTCATATCGTTGTCGTCTCGTCAAGGTCAAACACGTAGAACAAATTACAATTTATGCAAAACTGATTCCCATTGTCTCTGCTTGGTGCGCTTCAACATGGGACGGGATCAAGTTTAGAATGCATAAATTGACAGGCACTACGCTTTAACCGTAATTACAATAACAGAGTATATCATATTTGGACACTTTATTTAGATATTTTAAAAGCATTCCAGTAGTGTGACGTCTGATACATCGAAGTGATAATGTCCCCTGATTTTAATGAAAAATTGAGTCACTTGTAGGGTGGAAACATGGACTACATATAGAGTCCCCCGAGAAATTATGAACCATATGATCAGATTCATGAAACATTACACAAAGCCTCGTCTTTCTGATCGAGACAATGACCCCTCTAGTTTGTTGGCCTTTAAGTCTGAAACTTTGCACATTCTGATACAAAATTGCAACATAGGCCACATTCTATTATTCAATTGCCGGATGCAATTTGCAGCGTACAAACAATTAAGTTGTTATAAATATCCAGTAAGATGTTTAATGTACCATAGAACTTTTTTGAGGTCACGTGTTTCTTTTTCATACGTCAACAAGATATAAAATACAATATAAATACGCTCAATATTGACTAATGTTAACAAGATCGTGTTGTACAGAAATATTATCTACAAGAGAGATATGGTTTCAAATCTTCAAAGATATCAAAATCTACGTATGATCTCTTGTACGACAGTGTCATTGACTATAGAATTTCACGACGATAATTCTGATAATGATGGTGTATTATAAATTCCCCATCAAGAATATCCGCGTTTGATTTATTGAAACAACACCTGCTGGTAAACTCGAACTGGATTTATACAATCTTTTAAGTGCTGAAATTATTGTCCATGTCGACAATGCATTATATTCAATTAAAAAATAATAAAGACTTAAACAGGAGTAAAAAGCATCAGGGGTAAACATTTTAGAGCGAATAATGTTTGTTTGGTTGGGTTTTATGCTATGTAGCAGAAAGTTGATGTAACCACCATTCCTGGGAAGAGTCAGTATTAGATTCACATCCTCCGTAAGCAGTTGCCTACTTTCTCACATAAAGTTGGGACGAATTGTGCCTCCTAGGTACACAACGTTAACAAGAATGTGATTGTACATGATTTAATAATCCCTAATTACACAACTGCACATACTTTATAGACTTACAAAATCAACTAACAGTTTGAAATGTTCGAATTGGCAAAAGTGCAGAGCAAACTGTATTAAATGATATGAACGTCGAGATTGCCTAGGTGCATATTTCGTTTCGTTCGTCGCTAGCTAAATAAGTGAACACCATTGCGTTTATTTTGACCCAAAATAGCATAACAACTAAATGCATATCCTTTTATATTGATTGTTCGATTGAAGTTTTCATATTAATCGGTAGGAGAATTATTTGTTATTGATAAAACGGACTAATTTAAAAATCATTGCATGTTCCAAAGAACTATGCACGTTGCCTTCTGCTTGCTCGGAAATCTAGGCTAGAAAAAAGTTATATGTACGATGACTTGTCCAAATAGTAACGTATCAAATCTGTCTTTTCCATTTTTGTTTCTAAACATTACTTTTGTACTTTGGCGGTATGATTCAACCCCATAAATGTTTGGTTTTTGCTTCTAGAAACATAAATCGGTCGGGTTATCGTATACTAGACTGTTTTGTCGTCTATAGAGATTCCTGTGCACCTCATTACGCCTTTGTCCATCAATATATCAAATAAACGAGCTATCAAGTCAGAGTAATCTGCTAGCCACAAATGTGCAGCTGCATCTTAAATTCTTAATGAATATTTACAACTACTATTTGTGCATGACAAAATTACCCAGAATGGCAAGTTTAATAATCCCTGCCCGTTGATTGTCTACAATCTTCACAAACTGATATTGGAATTTGGCAAACTCTTGATAATCACTAAGCCAACCTGCAATGTGTTCTTCACTAAAACCATTGATTCGTGTTTAGAAATTTATTCTATATCAAGTTCAATAATTATGATGTACATGTTCAACAATTTCTTCTTCAGCATAATTCTCCTCCCTACGCAAAGTTTCTTATCAGAGAAACTCAGAATGTCGACTGTACTTTTTTGAATTTCAGATTCACGCCCACGTCTGGAAAACAGTAGATCTTAAAAACTTTAAATAATTCCCATAGGGGCGATAGTTCCAATATAAGCTTCAATATTAACGTTTTCAGCTCTTGGTTGACATTCTCCTATCTGTGAACAGAAGCTGTAGTGCTGAATGTTGTAGAATGTTTATACTGTAATTATGATCAATGATATATCTGTCATTTAAGTGTGCCATGGTAATGTTTTTGATGACTTTTTTGTACTCGGTGTGTTTTGAGCCCCTTGTCCAGCACGTGTTGTGGTATCTTGGTAAGAATAGTTTAGTGTATTAGCTCATGGACATTGATATTTACTTGGAATTGGAAGATTATATTCATAGCATGTATAATTCCAGAAACCGTTTTTAATGCTGTTCATTTATATAAGTTGGCACTCACATATTTTTTGTTGGTCAACGTTTGGGTTCACTGTCCTGTTTGTTTTGTGTGGAATTGACATTTGTAATAAAATGAACCATTCCAACATTTTATTGTTTTTGGATGGTGTTTAATTCTGGACTTTTCTTCTTGAAAACAATTCAGTTTTCAATTATTCATGCAGAGCACTGGTAAAATATTCACCATTTGTTACGTACATACTTTATATCCTATATCGTCGCACTTTTCAATCATTCAAGTTTCATTATTGCTGTTTGAGCGACCAAATCATGCAAGCTTGCTTTTTATTTTATATTCTTTGTATGTTATAAATCAAACGGATGGCTCGGAATTACAATATTGTACCAAAACATTTCAGGAAAACGCAATTTTAGTGTTTTGCGTATTGTCTGCATTAGAATAAGAAAGAATTTGAGTGAAATACAAAGAAATCCAGACACTCGTTTAATGATTGTATTTGCATAATCATACATTGTTCGTCATGACATGTACTAAATTGATGAAGAATACCATTCTTTGTATAGATAAAGACATCACTGAAGCGACAGAAGATACATCACGCGAAAACGAAAAGATGACTAGTGACACTAAAGTCAATGATCAAAACGAAAACAAAGTACAGTGTGTACGGGCATCTTACAGGGTGTAAAAAGTAGTTATTACACACATGCTGTAACGGTTTAGACTAATCTGGCTTGCACATACTGCAAAAAAGAAACATGCGTGTTGTTTTTTTCTGACAAAGTTCTATTCGATCCATATAGAATTCAGTAAACAATCAACCAAAATAACCATTAGTTCTTTGTATTAATTAAATCTTAATTATATACGAAACTGGTAGAAATTGTGCGTCAGTCATGTTTTAATTGTACAAAATATCCATTATTTTAGTCGCTATCACTATGATCAATTCAGAGGAGAATTATTCGATAATTATCGTACTGAAACGTACAAAATAACTGCCGGAATTTAATCTCTATTTTGCACGAATCATTACTAACTAGACGCGAGTTTTTGTTATTATGATGTGATTATATGCGAGTTTCATCAACACTTCGTCCTACTTATAACGGAACTCAGATGACTTTTTTTCGATCACGTTCAGTAAGTTTCTTTCCCAAAGCGATTTGCGAAAAACATGTTCCTTGATTTACAATAATTATTTTTTAAGATTGCCAGAATAAAATCAATCTTACGTTGATTGGTTATAGTTTCTAGAGGAATGGAACGGGAATTATCACTCTTTGTTTCTCTCTGGGCTATCAGTCACTGGCAGAACTTGTCAATTTAGATTGACCACATAGAATTATGATGTGCTTGAGCGGACCAATAAATATTTATCACCTAGTTCTTACGATGTATGCTGTCAAAAGTTTCCTCTTGGAGACTACAGTTTATTATGGATATGTTAGATCTAGCACATCCAAGTTTTACCTGATGTTATATAGCATAATCGGTCTCCAAGCTCAAATCTCAATTCCATTCTCGACGTTTTTTTGGTTGAAAAGATAGAGCAGATTTATCAATAAATATTCCAATCAGTTACGCTCTGAGACTAATGTATCAATTATATCATTATTGTCTGATCATAATTAACCCAGCCATATTAAAAGAGAAGGCATGCTATTTGATCTCGGAGACCGAAAGAAAGTTTTATAACCTCGGGACCAACACAACGTGTGTTATTAATGACTAATCATTAGTTTATCCTAAAAGGTAGAAAATACTAGTAGGTTTTGACAATGTAAAACAAAAACAAAACAAGCAATATAAATGCAATGCTAGTTGCATCGACTTAAGAATAAATTCTATGTAGCACAATGGCCCTTCTTGTGACATACAGAGATACTAGACAATCAGTGACTCGTCTTGACATTATATAAGGTGTCTGGAAACTCACATGCGATTCACCAATCAACAAATATATATTTTAAAACTTTTCGATACAAACACTGACTACAAGACTATTACATTTAGTCAAAACATGGATTTCCTGCGAAAACGATCTCTTGTACGTACTATCAGATCAGGAGTTTGGCTGTCAAACAGACAAACAAGAATGTATAACACTGTTTAGTTGGCTCATTAGACATGTAAATTGCATCCACAAAGCTCAGAATTGATTGAACAAATTGTTACCTTTCTAAATTCTAAGATATATCGTGCTTGTTTGTAGTCATTGTGTCTGGTTTCCTCGGTAATGAATCGTGGCAGTCACTGATTTCTGATTCGCCTTTCTGTTTAAAATGTTACTTGTCGATGATCAATGGTGATCTAAACCATAGATGATTAAGACAAATCAAGTTACATTTGTATTCGATTGTACAAGTTAGACGTCCATGTGATAAGATCTGACTGTCTTATAATTATCAAGTCTGATTACTAATCTGGTGTCAAGGAAGCAGCTGGTACCGATGTGCACTTGATGCAATAATTGCAAGTGGTTGTAACATGCTCCCTGATTTTGCCGATTATCGTATGACTGCTGGTATTGCCACGAGCTAACTAGTACGCCTGATGAACCAATGTTAGCTTTTGAAAATAAACTAGAAGCGATTTGCTTGGTCCGAGAAACAAACAATGGATAATTGTGTCTTTAAGAATATATAATATCGCTTATGTCCAATGACAGCAACAATCTGATTAAGTAGAACAAACGTGATTATTATTATTTCAACGACCTTACTCCCATCACAAACTAGTCAATCATAATGCTTCCGATATCATCAATAAACAAAGCTCAAACAAATCAAGAGATTTCAAATGAGTTTGAAGACATTCAGAAGCTAATATCAATTGATATTCATGCAAACTATATAAACTGGAACACTTCATTTAGTAAAGTGGCATCGATTGATCATATTCCAAGAGTAACTTTCTATGTAATCATTCATTTAGTATTTTGGTTATCCTTCTTTAAGTTCTTAACACTTTAAACTACTTTAAACTAAGGCCTACACCTCGACGCTTTTATAAGATGTACTACTAGTATATCTATTATTTTCTTAAGATGTACAGAAAGCTGAGAATTTCAACTTCAATTTGATATATGATTTTTTTTTCAAATTGGTTGTCAAATAAGAACATAAAGCTAAGAACGTAAAAAGGGAGCATTTTCTGGAATTCGGAGCTAGTGCTGGCCACCATACGTTCACGTAAGAAAGGGAATCCTGCTGTTTCGGTCTGTTTTATTCCTTCTCGTTTTTTGTTGTTTTATGCTATTTTCTATGAAGCACAATTGGAATACTTTATTTTTTTTCGTCGATTTTTATGCAAACCTATTAATGTTATCCGACTTAATGTCGCAATTCGGGACAAATGTCAGTCATTGAACAACAAGGGATTGCTTGTTTCTTTTAATCATCCGTTTGGAAGTTGTTTATGTTCTGGTCAGGTCATCCCCGTATAATTAATAAAAATCAAATTAGAAAAATGTCATTATTGAGAACATGTTTTAAACGAAAGCAGGTCTTAATTTTGATGCTGACTCATCATCAAGTTGGAAATAATATAATTATACAGAACATTGATAACTTGTAGTCAGCATAATTGAATGGTCTTAAAGCTTACAGGATCTCTACATCTAGCTGTATTGTCTATTTTATTTATTTCCAGGTAATCGAAGTGTTTGTCACTGAGACCACTCATAATTAGGATGACGGCCGCATTACTAGATCAGATATGGTATAAACATAATCTTCAAAACGGCGACAAGGTAAATTTTTCCCTAGTCGATTGATGACTACTTGTTGTATGTATAACTTCTTAGTACGTCATTATGTAATCATGTTATGTTTGCTGGGGTCGATAGTTGAATATTCCCTTTTAAAGGGTAATTAGTATTCGCGGGCATCCTTGACGTTTCTGTTTCCTTGTTTTTTAGAACTTGTAGTATATATCTAATTGTTATGTTTGATTTGAGGTAATATAATTTATGTGCTTTGTTTAAGTTCTATTATAATTCCCAGAGGAAGCGTAAAATTACTTTATGTCTGTGTACGATGCAAGGCAAAAAACACATGCTGAAACACACAACATTGTCTTATGCAGCAAATACCATAGACATCAGGCAATGGTACAACTTCAATAAAATAAAATATTTATGATACGGTTTATTTGATGCAATGTAAATTTATCATCATTTCCACACGCATCTGAATATGGGGAATCATTTTAAATAATGTTTGCCTGATTTATTGAGCAAGAAAATCATCTAGATGTGCTACGTTCGTTCGATTTGCATGAACATCCTACATAGTGAAATTTCTAGTCTATTAGTCACTATTGACTACCGGTGCGCCTTTGATCGATTGCACACCTATCATATCGCTGCAAGTAATGTATGTACTTATATACTGTTGTCGTTAATAACTTACTTATGGAACAGTTATTAATATCTTTCTAAGCGATTCCCGCATATGCGTGCTGGGTGATTGATTAATTGGCTTATACTCGTACATCTAGATCAAATAGAACTACAAAGTAACAACAAAATGTTATGCAAACCTAATAGAAATGTATTGTTTGTTTCTTCCAAAACATTACCAAGCTTTTTAAGAATATCTAGTAAGTAGGTTTCGACTCTAGGGGTTTGTACTTAATTTACACATCTTAGAAACCGCTCCCAAAGTCATTGCAAAAGTGGATTTTTATGAAACCGACATAGATCCCATTATAAACCTTTTTGAACATTCTCCCACTGTATAAAGGTCTTCTCTTGCAGTGTGGTTATAATGGTGAACGTCATATACAGCGTCGTACACATTATTCGTCCAGACCTTATCCGGCCCTTCACGTTCGTCCATTTATTGAGTTATAACTACCCTAACACCAATTTATGACATACAATATACCATATAACAAATTATGAAACACCTTACATTGAATCCTGACATATCTTACATTGAATTAGGGTATACAGTAATCTTACATTGAACTTTGATATACTTTACATTGAATCGTGGCATACCGTGCATTATAACATGACAAACCATACATTGAGTTATGACATACGTGTACTAAGACGGAATTAGAAACGGTAAGGGAAGCGAGCGTTAACGAGTGACCGGCTAACCTGTGTTTCCCTATCTTTCCCATCGTATACTCTTAATAAAAGTAGGTCAAACCTTGCATTGCACTAATGACATATTGAAAACATTGCAATCAATAATCTATAAGCACAATGTATTGCATAGTAAACGACAAAGTATGTACCATTTTATGCGCTAAGAATTTAAAACGAATATTTGAAAATTCTCGTGTGAAATATTGAGGAGGAATTATAATTATACGAATATAAGTGTTCTATTTAATGTTTTATCCTGGGCGTTAAGTACATGTTTTGCTTATTATGACTAAATTGATAAACAGTTCTTTGCCAATTATTTATTAATTGCCAGAATATCTTTAAATTTAAATGTCTTTGTTATTGTTCCTTGGTAAAATCAAATTATACTTAGTTTGTTGAAAGTTTATTTTATTTCGTTCGTGTCTGCTTATCTTTAAAGAACTTCAACTTGCTGACATTTTATGTGATAACATGACGATATACACAAGCAGTCATTTTCAATATTTGTTGAAATTCATGACATTTTCCACATGGTGTTTCGAAGTACACAATGATTATGCCCCCTTTCGAAGATGACCTATATTGATTTTGAAGTCGGTACATCAAAGGTCAAGTTCACAGGGACCTTCAGCTAGAAACATTGTCCGGCAAATAGCTAGAGAACGATTTGGTCTAGGCTCTTCAGATTTAATTGGGAGGTTGGTCATCACATGTAGATGACCCCTATTGATTTTGAGGTCAGTACGTCGAAGGTCAAGGTCACAGAGACCTTCAGCTAAAAAAAACCTTTTCCGCCCAATAACTAGAGAACGATCTGGCATAGGCTCTTCAGATTTGGTTGGGAGGTTGGTCATGTAGATGACCCGGTCAGTACGTCAAAGGCAAAGGTCACAGTGGTGATCTTTAGCTAAAAGCTCTTGTCCGACCAATAACTAGAGAACGATTTGGTATAGGCTCTTCAGATTTGGTTGGGAGGTTGGTCATCACATGTAGACGACTCCTATTGATTTTGAGGTCAGTATATCGAAGGTTAAGTCACAGTGACCTTCAGCTAAAAAACCTTTTCCGACCTATAACTAGAGAACGATTTGGTCTAGGCTCTTCAGATTTAGTCGGGATGTTGGTCATCAATTGTAAATGATCTCTTTTGATTTTGAGGTCAGTATGCCACAGGCCAAGACCACAATGACTTTCAGTACAAAAACTTTGTTTAACAAAGAACTGGTGTGCTATATGTCCTCAAATTTGGTTGGGAGGTAGATCATTGCATGTAGGTTACTAAAAAGTTGAGGTGTTACTATCCAGTTGGCCGTTCGGGGGCATTCGTGTTTCACAAACACTTCTTGTTTAATTAAAGATAGCACTTTAACGGGTTCATTATTTTGTACCTTTTTTTCTGTCGTCCATTAAAATAATAAAATTATGCTAAAATATATAAAGTGTATACCATATGTGTTTACCACACTTGAATGCTTTAAACCCGCTCGAATGCGTTTCATTTCATTCTCATAACTTACTATAAGCATCTAATAGATACTTCCAAATCGAAATATATAAAAACAAAATTAATAAAAAAATGAATATAGTAGATAGTAACTAACTTTAAATACTAATGGCCATTTCAACTATTAATCTTAAAGGCGCATTACATAGATATATCCATTCCAAGAGAACTCTAAATAAACTGTGTAATCACACGACTACTTGCTAGAAATAAAACAAAATGCTTTAGCGAGCGGTTTATCTTATTGCTAACTTTAAAACGCAAAACCCAAATACATAAACCTCTGACATGAAACGTTTTAAAATACAAGGTGGATCTTATCGAAGATGTATCTTTGATAATTAAAACCAGATTCAAACATTTTATAATATAACTGTTTTTGCCGCCTTCGTCCATTAATCCAAAGATCTACTCATTTGTATCGTTTTTTTTGTACTTTGCAGATGAATGCAACTGAAGGACGTCTAGTTTTCTCAGTATGTGCATTCAATGGTACTAATGACACAATTGCGAATTACACCAATTGTTCAGCGCCAGACGGTCAGCTTCTGCAGACAATCTATGATGAATCCATTCCAGTAATGTCGACTGCAGCGTTATCTTTCTTTACATATTTCACACCAATCATCTTCTGTATCGGAATTATGGGTAACATTCTGTGTCTAGTTGTATTTCTTTCCAAAAATATGCGGAAACTCTCGGCAAGTATCTACTTAGCAGCGTTGTCGACGTCTGATCTTATGGCTCTGTGCTTTTATGTACTTCCGGAATGGCTAAAATACGGATTGCCGTCATTACCCGGACACAATACGGCGACATTTCTACAGGAACACGGGACATGCCAAGTGATGTTATATTTACAATACATCGCTCGTTTCCTATCATCTTGGATCGTCGTGTTCTTCACAATTGAACGATTTATCGGCGTTTGTTATCCGCTTCGCAGGAAGAACCTTTGCGATCCTAAATCATCGTCAAAAGTGATTATGTCAGCAATCGTTGTGGCTTGTATGGGGTGTATGTTTAAACCGATATTAAGTGCATCCCACACGGCAATTAATGGCGACCCTCTTTGTACAAGTGCTCGGGATCATCAATATCTATCATTTATACTTGACAGCATTTTTGGCGTCACAATAACATTCATTCCTTTTGTCCTCATCACGATACTGAACTTATTGATAATTCGAAAACTTGTTCTGCGCAATAGACGTCATAGAAGAATCCGCATTGTCACTGAGGAATCAATTATTCGACTCGAGTTTACGTTCATATTGTTAGCAATATCAATTTGTTTTGTTTCTCTAAATCTGCCTTACTTTGCTATCTGGTGTAAATGGTACTGGATCTACAAACAGATGTTTAATTCTGACGACCATTCTTCAACCAATGATATTCAGATCGGTGACCTTGGTGAGATATTGCACGTGACCAGAACCATATTTTTCATCAACTACTGTATTAACTTTTTCCTTTATTCAATAACAGGGGCATACTTCAGAAAAGAACTTAAACATTTATTTCTAAATAAAAGTCGAAACAAGTACAGCCATCATTGTTCCGCATATTTCACCCGAACCAACTCTCACACGACACCACAATCCTGGGTGTAAACGAGTGGTCCTGTGAGAAATTGATGTTACAAACAAAATGGCTGATAGCTAAGTCATCAACTTTTATGTATATAACAGGTCAGTATATTTGACGTGTCATGGAATTCGACTGTTGTTCGATACAAGCCTGACTATGATGATGCGCATTTTCGATGTATGTATAAAATGCCGAGAAACATTATTTCAGTTGCCACGGATAGGAAGGTCTTAATGTGTATTACATTAAATTATGATCAGATTGAAAACCATCAGTACGTCTGCTCCGTTTTATTTGAATTGGTTTTTGTAAGATGTACCAGAAGGGTAAGCGATGTTTTTTTTATGTTTACAATCTTATTTTCCATTTTCTCACATTTGGAGATATCCGGACGTCTATATTGTTTTCCGAATTATTTTTTCCTTAGACTGACTGTACATGGCATTAGGTACAACAACAAACCATCTCTGGCGTACCACAAGCTGGATTTGTATGTTACCCTATACATGTATGTTACCCTATACATGTATGCTACCCTACACATCATGGTTGCCTCGGTAAATATTTAATACTCTATAAATGGTATCATGTTGCAAATGACTACAAGTTCAACACAGCTGGAGGTCAATACTAGTATTTGGTCCAGGAAATATAACGTACCAACGACGCTGATAGCTTCTAATGTTGATTCCATTCTAACAATAATTATTTCAATAATGATCTGCAGTTGTTTATTCAAAGCCGAGGTAATGTATTTATACGTGTATATCAAACACAATCATGGACCAATAAATGAAATATCCAACCTCTCTCAGGTACATTCGTCTTTTTTTGTCATGTGTTAAAACATTTGGTTTATTTGCCATGAGTGCTTTTTTCCAAACTTAGTCCTGACGAGTGTCCTTTTCCATTGAAACCTTCTATTTGTTACGTACGAAAATCCTGACGTGGATGTTTTATTATGTTACCAATCGATATCAACCAAAGCTTTACGAGCCACTACATGGTCCAGCTACAGAACACGAGATTTAAGATTAAAATCGGTCAATGAGATAGGTATTGGTTGCTCAATGGATACGGAGGAAACTGGTGGAAGTATTGCATCAGAAACTTTTGAAGTGTTTGCAATTCCAATCTATTCAGAATGATTGGAATGAACTAAAACGAATTATGTTCGAGCAATAACATTTCATAATTGAATTTTACTACTTGAAAGTTATTGCACACACAGAGATCTAATAGAGGTTTCCTCGTTTATACAATTTTGGAATCGATGGCTCATTCACAATAACACTCATATAAACATTTATTTCAACATTTTTACAATCAACTTGACTTTGTTTTGCACGAACGTAAACATCATACATCATTACCGTCCAAGATGTCTTGTCACTAAGTGCTACACATGCAGAACACAATTTATAACTCAAGTTTAGTTGTCCTATTTTAAAACTTGCTGTATCTTTTAAAGTTTCATACCAATTTCCAGATAGAGTCTGATCACTGTTAAAGTATGAACATGTACATAGTTTCTTGGAAGTAAACCTGATATCACTGTGACATGATAACTATGAACGGGTATGTTGTTGCTCCATGTAGATACTTAAGTAAGTAAAGAAAAGAGATTATTCATTCAAAATGTGCATTGAAAGCAGAAATAAAACTACACATACCCACATAACAGTATTTCTGCACATGCAATGCAATCATGTACAGTATTCTGGTGTGTAAACTGTTTGATTTAATTGGAAGAATTTATTCCCAGACAGATCTATTTTAGTCTTGCCAGTGTTCATGAACATTTATTGCTATAAAATAAGAAACTCAGGATATAAGAAGCTGAAGTAATGCGACTAACTGTAACTTTAACTGACCAAGTACCTTCGTATTCTGTGAAAGGAAGGTGTAGAAGGATGTGAACCAGAACTTTTATTGCATTAGAAGGCGCTTATTCGAATTACTTTTTAATATCGGCGTCGTTTTAAATATCATAGGTGTAATGAGTACCTCTATAAATAATGGCATTGTGATTAATATCCTCTACATTGTCTGTTCCTTTGTTTTTATAGTTCTCTTATTCAAAGAAGTATCACAAAAATCGGAATGTACTGTTACGCTGGCATTTTGAATGCCCACGACTGTGTTGTTTGTTTGCTATACGAATTACAGTCAAACCTGTGTTAGCGGCTCATTCCGAATAAAGGTCATACCGTGAATAAAAGGCAATTCTTTGAAAACCTGTCATTGATTACTTAGAACAAAATGACACCCGAATGATGGCCAATAAAGGCCACGTTTTTGTCTTTCCCAGGTATGGCCATTGTTTACTGGTTGAGCTGCATCCTACAATAAACCGTCAGGTCTGGCAAGTTATAAAAGGGACATAAATTTAGATATTTGAACATACTCATTGATGATATATGTAGTTTGGTTTACGATAATGCACCAGAAGTGATTTGTCTTTTTGGTTCAATTAGGATCGTGTTTCCTTTAATAAGTCAATATGTTATTTTGTCTTTGTTCCAAATCGCATAGCATGTGGAAAGTAATCAACAGCCATCGAATCGAAAGAGCAAAACACAGCCTGTGTCATTTGGTAGCTTTTACAGATTTACAGTTGGAGGAAGTAGGGGTATATACCTGGGTACAACCACCGACCTTCTATAAGCAAACTAAACAGCATTATGACAAGCGAACTTTGTCTTGTCCCCGCTCATATTCGCAACCACAGCGGTGAGGTTTATTGATTGATCGTCAAAAAACATAACCGACCGACCACGGAGGCCTTGAATGCACTTAGTACACTAGTCTCGATGTTATTGACCTTGTGAACAATCTAAAAGCTCAAATCTCAATTTCATTCTTAAAGTAATTCGATTGAAAATATATCACTGAATCACAGAATAATGTGTGATTAAATCAATATTGTACAATCATTTAGCTGAGAAAAAAGGAAGCAACATACTATGTTTGACCAAAATACTATTAGTTTGACCTTGGAGACTGATCTCAATTTTTTAATCCTTGGACCCCATTCAAAGTTATAAAACCACAGCAAAAATTGGTTTTCTACAAACCGTTTCAAGTCGCATCCTCCGGGTGACTGCTTTTTGTGTTGGTAGCGTTTATGGTTGGTTTTTGGAGAAGTACCTTTTCTCGTCTATATTAATTATTAAACGTGGTATTACATACTAGTACTTTAAACGCAATGCTGTATACAAAATATATACGTATTTCAATAAAGAAATCTTTATTGCACACATGTTCACACTGGATCCACAATATGGCAAATAAAATCTTGTAACAATACAGTTTAAAGGGTACTTGAAGTGCCAGTAAAACTTGCATCTACAGTTAGGAGTGTATCTGTCGAACACTTACAGACAGCTGCTTGGAATGATAGAACCAAAATAATTGCCTGCCACTGGTGCGATTATTATTGTCCTTACTATAGATAATAAACATTGCTAAACATATAAATAACGCACTGGGAGAAGAAGGTAGATTTGTGAATGACACAGGACCAATCAGTAACATAACAAGTAAAGAAAATAAAGGAGACATGGTTCCCGAGTCGTGGAATTGTTAGCACATATAAATATTGGAATTCTGACAAGTTTAGCAATTGTTTTCAAATATGTTCCCAAAAGAATTTCACTTTTCAACCATGTTTTGACAAAAAATACTCTAAAAGGCAATCAAGGACGGTTATCAGCCACCAAACAATGATTAGTTCCGTAGTTTTTAGAAAGTGACAGTAAAATAGCAAAGTTCATTATTACGACTAAAGAGGATGACACGAAGTTTAAAAATACAAGTTTTTAAATGATATCACTACTGAAAAAATAGGATCGGCTTTATTTATACTGTAGCAATAACATTATTATAATAACAATCTTATAGAAAATCAGCATGTGTTGAACGAGTAATTACAAATTACATTTTCCGATTAGTGAACCTTAAAGAATTGTTATTCCAATTGACGGTTGATTCAAATGAACACATCGATATTGTAAACAACACAGCACTGGAAATAAACTGAAAGTCTACTGGTTATAGGAAATAATTTAAACTCGTGGAGCTACAAAAAGATAAAAAATGCGATTTATGTTTATATACATTGGACTTTCAAGTTGCGAATACGTATGACAAAGACAAGATTACCAACGATCGGTTAGTATAATAAAGATTGTGTTGTCTATCCATTTGTATATTCAATTATTCTTCAATACATGCACAAAACAATATCAACATAAAACATATCGAAAACTTACCATTTTTGTTGTTCGGTACGAACAATAAAGTTATTACCGTATTTCAAAAATTGCTCAGTTTTCATAAAATCTGCATTCCTAACAGCTTCCATTATCCTTCCGCCTACGAACATAGTTCCATTTTTTTTTCAATTCAATGGCATAAATACAAAATAAAATATTACGTGCATATAAGTCAAAACAAGATGGCTATGCAAAATCGTAAATGAGCAATAAAAAACAGTCGTAAAAAATCAAAACAATCCTACCCTCGGATTACTACAATATTTACTACCAGTACACACATTTCAAGGAAGGATGGCGCCATACTCCTCGTGCTTTATATGCTAATTTAGTCTGGTTCCTAGCTTCTATTATAAACGTATAGAAGTCATCATTGAATTCATGGACGATGCGATGATAACTGAGTGTCAACCAGATATTTAAAAAGTGGTTCATCGGGAAATTGTAATCGATTGATTTAATGCTTATAACGTGTAACTTTTTCTTCGAGTGTGTCTTCATGTATGAGATATTACATTCTGTATAAATTGAGTATACAAAGAGGCAGGTAATGTAGACTATATAATATTATGCTATTTGCTGAACTTCTTTTGGTGATCAGATGGGAATCATAAATTAAAGTACTGAAAGCACATGGAACGGGAACAACTTTAACAAAAGCATTGCGGGTGTAGAAAAGCGTTAGTAGTACTTAAGTCTGCATCCAAATTCATGTGCGAACTATCGTTCAGATTCAAAAAATCACACTACAAAAAATTCAACTTTCGACTGCTTTGTAGTTCTGAACAACAGCAGAACCTTCAGAGCTTTGATTTATTTATTCGAACACAATTAAATTTTGCAGTTAAACGGTAAACTCATAAAAAACCTAACTACATTTTAAGCGATTATGCCAAAACTATTTTTCTTCTTTCTTCCATTTTCTTCTGTCCCAGCTTATAAAGTAAAAAAGGAAATATCTTTAAAAAGATAGTCGCGCAGTTTCTATAATATTATGCACACTGATGAAACCAAAAGTAATTTTTTTATGAAATTCCTAAATTGCCCTTATAGTCCCGTGTTAACACAACTTATCGCTAGCAGTCCAATTAGGTCGCGCCTTCAAATGTTAATGTTAGGTCAGCTTAATAAATTACGTACATGTACATGTTTTTAATCAAGAACGGTATATAACTTTATTTCGACCGCACAAGAATACATTTTCGTATATTTTCACTTTACAAATTTTACAACCACAAGATGTACACATTAAACAGTTGCAGACTTGCTATCAGTTGGCGTGGTCTTAATATTTCTACGATTGTAGATTTCGCCCAGTGGAAGGAAGAGTTTCCTCTGAATCATCCAATAGAATGAGGAATTTCTTCTGAATAATTATTACGTCATGCCAAGAAGTATATATCAAAAGTGAGATTAGACACCTTCACGTGAATTGAAATGCGAACTTACCTTCACACTGTTAAATGTTTGGATGGTGTAATCGCACACCAAAACTTTTTACGGATGACCTAAGCGCAAATTAGAAAGTCAGATTGAAATTAATACCCAGGTAGTCTACGGCGTTATGCATTATATTATCACACAATTCTTTCAGATTTGGAACAATTGACTGATTCATAATTTGTCAACTTTATCAATATTTCTGTGTACAGTCAAAAGGCGAAATATCAATAGCAAATTAATCATAGTTCTGTGCCAGCTCGAACGTTCCAAATCGCATTTAAATTAATCGGCTTCTTTTTCTTCTTTTCAATACGCAAAAACTGCTTCGATAACAACATTGAATCTGTCAGTGTTAGAAAAAAACTAAACATACAACATACACCGAACAAAAAGGAAACTTCCGACTCGTTTACACGAGCTATGTTAAAAAGTGGTCAAGTAACAAAACGAATATGACAACATTGGCTTTGTTATAGGCTGTCAGGGAATGAACGATTTTAGCATTTCCGCGTACACTAGTTTAATTGACAACGTGTCTGACACGTGAATGCATGAATGAAATGTTCCGTGCAATTTTCAACCGATAATGGTTCATATGATTTATAAAAAGAGATGTCATTTAAACTAAATTGCTTTGACATTTGAAAAGAGATCTCTTTTTGCAGTTGCAGCATTTTCAATATCACCATAATTGTAAGAAATTTATGTGAACGTGTGTGCAATCGGAATGCTTGATACCGGTATGCCAGATTTGGTCGGGAGGTTGGTCATTAATTGTAGATGACCTCTATCGATTTTTGAGGTCAGTATGTCAAATGTCAAGACCACAATGAACTTCAGTACAAAAACCTTGTCTAACAAAGAACTAGAGAGTGATTTGGCTATATGTCCTCAAGTTTGGTTGGGAGGTAGGTCATTGCATGTAGGTTGAGGTGTTACTATCCAGTTGGCCGTTCGGGGGCAATCGTGTTTCACAAACACTTCTTGTTCAAATAAAGATAGCACTTTCACGGGTTCATTATTTTGTACCTTTTTTCTATCGTCCATTAACATAATAAAAATATGCTAAAATATATAAAGTGTATAACATATGTGTTTACAACACTTGAATGCCTTAAACCTACTCGATTGCGTTTAATTTCATTCTCATAACTTACTATAAACATCTAATAGATATTTCCAAATCGAAATATATAAAAACAAAATTAATAAAAAAATGAATATAGTAGATATTTTCTAATGTTTAATACTAATGACCATTTTCAACTATTAATCTTAAAGGCTCATTACATAGAAATATCCTTTCCAAAAGAACTCTAAATAAACTTTGAAATCACACAATTACTTGCTAGAAATAAAAGAAAATGTTTTAGCGAGCGATTTATCTTTTTGCTAACGTTAAAACGCAAAACCCAAATACATAAACCTCTGACATGAAACGTTTCAAAATACAAGGTGGATCTTATCGAAGATGTATCTTTGATAATTAAAACCAGATTCAAACATTTTATAATATAACTGTTTTTGCTGCCTTCGTCCATTAATCCAAAGATGTACTCAATTGTATCGTTTTTTTGTACTTTGCAGATGAATGCAACTGAAGGACGTCTAGTTTTCTCAGTATGTGCATTCAATGGTACTAATGACACAATTGCGAATTACACCAATTGTTCAGCGCCAGACTGTCAGCTTCTGCAGACAATCTATGATGAATCCATTCCAGTAATGTCGTCTGCAGCGTTATCTTTCTTTACATATTTCACACCAATCATCTTCTGTATCGGAATTATGGGTAACATTCTGTGTCTAGTTGTATTTCTTTCCAAAAATATGCGGAAACTCTCGGCAAGTATCTACTTAGCAGCGTTGTCGACGTCTGATCTTATGGCTCTGTGCTTTTATGTACTTCCGGAATGGCTAAAATACGGATTGCCGTCATTACCCGGACACAATACGGCGACATTTCTACAGGAACACGGGACATGCCAAGTGATGTTATATTTACAATACATCGCTCGTTTCCTATCATCTTGGATCGTTGTGTTCTTCACGATTGAACGATTTATCGGCGTTTGTTATCCGCTTCGCAGGAAGAACCTTTGCGATCCTAAATCATCGTCAAAAGTGATTATGTCAGCAATTGTTGTGGCTTGTATGGGGTGTATGTTTAAACCGATATTAAGTGCATCCCACACGGCAATTAATGGCGACCCTCTTTGTACAAGTGCTCGGGATCATCAATATCTATCATTTATACTTGACAGCATTTTTGGCGTCACAATAACATTCATTCCTTTTGTCCTCATCACGATACTGAACTTATTGATAATTCGAAAACTTGTTCTGCGCAATAGACGTCATAGAAGAATCCGCATTGTCACGGAGGAATCAATTATTCGACTCGAGTTTACGTTCATATTGCTAGCAATATCAATTTGTTTTGTTTCTCTAAATCTGCCTTACTTTGCTATCTGGTGTAAATGGTACTGGATCTACAAACAGATGTTTAATTCTGACGACCATTCTTCAACCAATGATATTCAGATCGGCGACCTTGGTGAGATATTGCACGTGACCAGAACCATATTTTTCATCAACTACTGTATTAACTTTTTCCTTTATTCAATAACAGGGGCATACTTCAGAAAAGAACTTAAACATTTATTTCTAAATAAAAGTCGAAACAAGTACAGCCATCATTGTTCCGCATATTTCACCGAACCAACTCTCACACGACACCACAATCCTGGGTGTAAATGAGCGGTCCTGTGAGAAAATGATGTTACAAACAAAATGGCTGATAGCTAAGTCATCAACTTTTATGTATATAACAGGTCAGTATATTTGACGTGTCATGGAATTCGACTGTTGTTCGATACAAGCCTGACTATGATGATACGCATTCTCGATGTATGTATAAAATGCCAAGAAACATTATTTCAGTTGCCACGGATAGGAAGGTCTTAATGTGTATTACATTAAATTATGATCAGATTGGAAACCATCAGTACGTCTGCTCCGTTTTATTTGAATTGGTTTTTGTAAGATGTACCAGAAGGGTAAGCGATGTTTGTTTATGTTTACAATCTTATTTTCCATTTTCTCACATTTGGAGATATCCGGACGTCTATATTGTTTTCCGAATTATTTTTTCCTTAGACTGACTGTACATGGCATTAGGTACAACAACAAACCATCTCTGGCGTACCACAAGCTGGATTTGTATGTTACCCTATCCATGTATGTTACCCTATACATGTATGCTACCCTACACATCATGGTTGCCTCGGTAAATATTTAATACTCTATAAATGGTATCATGTTGCAAATGACTACAAGTTCAACACAGCTGGAGGTCAATACTAGTATTAGGTCCAGGAAATATAACGTACCAACGACGCTGATAGCTTCTAATGTTGATTCCATTCTAACAATAATTATTTCAATAATGATCTGCAGTTGTTTATTCAAAGCCGAGGTAATGTATTTATACGTGTATATCAAACACAATCATGGACCAATAAATGAAATATCCAACCTCTCTCAGGTACATTCGTCTTTTTTTGTCATGTGTTAAAACATTTGGTTTATTTGCCATGAGTGCTTCTTTCCAAACTTAGTCCTGACGAGTGTCCTTTTCCATTGAAACCTTCTATTTGTTACGTACGGAAATCCTGACGTGGATGTTTTATTATGTTACCAATCGATATCAACCAAAGCTTTACGAGCCACTACATGGTCCAGCTACAGAACACGACATTTAAGATTAAAATCGGTCAATGAGATAGGTATTGGTTGCTCAATGGATACGGAGGAAACTGGTGGAAGTATTGCATCAGAAACTTTTGAAGTGTTTGCAATTTCAATCTATTCAGAATGATTGGAATGAACTAAAACGAATTATGTTTTAGCAATAACATTTCATTATTGAATTTTACTACTTGAAAGTTATTGCACACACAGAGATCTAATAGAGGTTTCCTCGTTTATACAATTTTGGAATCGATGGCTCATTCACAATAACACTCATATAAACATTTATTTTAACATTTTTACAACCAACTTGACTTTGTTTTGCACGAACGTAAACATCATACATCATTACCGTCCAAGATATCTTGTCAGTAAGTGCTACAAATGCAGAACACAATTTATAACTGAAGTTTAGTTGTCCTATTTTAAAACTTGCTGTATCTTTTAAAGTTTCATACCAATTTCCAGACAGAGTCTGATCACTGTGAAAGTATGAACATGTACATAGTTTCTTGGAAGTAAACCTGATATCACTGTGACATGATAACTATGAACGGGTAAGTTGTTGCTCCAGGTAGATACTTAAGTAAGTAAAGAAAAGAGATTATTCATTCAAAATGTGCATTGAAAGCAGAAATAAAACTACACATACCCACATGACAGTATTTCTGCACTTGCAATGCAATCGTGTACAGTATTCTGGTGTGTAAACCGTTTGATTTAATTGGAAGAATTTATTCCCAGACAGATCTATTTTAGTCTTGCCAGTGTTCATGAACATGTATTGCTATAAAACAAGAAACTCAGGATATAAGAAGCTGAAGTAATGCGACTAACTGTAACTTTAACTGACCAAGCACCTTCGTATTCTGTGAAAGGAAGGTGTAGAAGGATGTGAACCAGAACTTTTATTGCATTAGAAGGCGCTTATTGGAATTACTTTTTAATATCGGCGTCATTTTAAATGTCATAGGTGTATTGAGTACCTCTAAAATAATGGCATTGTGATTAATATCCTCTACATTGTCTGTTCCTTTGTTTTATAGTTCTCTTATTCAAAGAAGTATCACAAAAATCGGAATGTACTGTTACGCTGGCATTTTGAATGCCCACGACTGTGTTGTCTGTTTGCTATAAGAATTACAGTCAAACCTGTGTTAGCGGCTCACTCCGAATAAAGGTCATACCGTGAATAAAAGGCAATTCTTTGAAAACCTGTCATTGATTACTTAGAACAAAATGACACCCGAATGATGGACAATAAAGGCCACGTTTTTGTCTTTCCCAGGTATGGCCATTGTTTACTGGTTGAACTGCATCCTACAATAAACCGTCAGGTCTGGCAAGTTATAAAAGGGTAATAAATTCAGATATTTGAACATACTCATTGATGATATATGTAGTTTGGTTTACGATAATGCACCAGAAGTGATTTGTCTTTTTGCTTCAATTAGGATCGTGTTTCCTTTAATAAGTCAATATGTTATTTTGACTTTGTTCCAAATCGCATAGCATGTGGAAAGTAATCAACAGCCATCGAATCGAAAGAGCAAAACACAGTCTGTGTCATTTGGTATCTTTTACAGATTTACAGTTGGAGGAAGTAGGGGTATATACCTGGGTACAACCACCGACCTTCTATAAGCAAACTAAACAGCATTATGACAAGCGAACTTTGTCTTGTCCCCGCTGATATTCGCAACCACAGCGGTGAGGTTTATTGATTGATCGTCAAAAAACATAACCGACCGACCACGGAGGCCTTGAATGCACTAATACACTAGTCTCGATGTTATTGACCTTTAATCTAAAAGCTCAAATCTCAATTTCATTCTTAAAGTAATTCGATTGAAAAGATATCACTGAATATAATCAATCATACGATGACAGAATAATGTGATTAAATCAATATTGTACAATCATTTAGCTGAGAAAAAAAGGAAGCAAAATACTATGTTTGACCAAAATACTATGTTTGACCTTGGAGACTGATCTCAATTTTTTAATCCTTGGACCCCATTCAAAGTTATAAAACCACAGCAAAAAATTGGTTTTCTACAAACCGTTTCAAGTCGCATCCTCCGGGTGACTGCTTTTTGTGTTGGTAGCGTTTATGGTTGGTTTTGGAGAAGTACCTTTTCTCGTCTATATTAATTATTAAACGTGGTAAATACATACTAGTACTTTGAACGCAATGCTGTATACAAAATGTATACGTATTTCAATAAAGAAATCTTTATTGCACACATGTTCACACTGGATCCACAATATGGCAAATAAAATCTTGTAACAATACATTTTAAAGGGTACTTGAAGTGCCAGTAAAACTTGCATCTACAGTTAGGAGTGTATCTGTCGAACACTTACAGACAGCTGCTTGGAATGATAGAACCAGAATAAATGCCTGCCACTGGTGCGATTATTATTGTCCTTACTATAGATAATAAACATTGCTAAACATATAAATAACGCACTGGGAGAAGAATAGAGATTTGTGAATGACACAGGACCAATCAGTAACATAACAAGTAAAGAAAATAAACGAGACATAGTTCCCGAGTCGTGGAATTGTTAGCACATATAAATATTGGAATTCTGACAAGTTTAGCAATTGTTTTCAAATATGTTCCCAAAAGAATTTCACTTTTCAACCATATTTTGACAAAAAAATACTTTAAAAGGCAATCAAAGACGGTTATCAGCCACCAAACAATGATTAGTTCCGTAGTTTTTAGAAAGTGACAGTAAAATAGCAAAGTTCATTATTACGACTAAAGAGGATGACACGAAGTTTAAAATTACAAGTTTTTAAATGATATCACTACTGAAAAAATAGGATCGGCTTTATTTATACTGTAGCAATAACATTATTATAATAACAATCTTATAGAAAATCAGCATGTGTTGAACGAGTAATTACAAATTACATTTTCCGATTAGTGAACCTTAAAGAAGTGTTATTCCAATTGACGGTTGATTCAAATGAACACATCGATATTGTAAACAACACAGCACTGGGAATAAACTGAAAGTCTACTGGTTATAGGAAATAATTTAAACTCGTGGAGCTACAAAAAGATAAAAAATGCGATTTATGTTTATATACATTGGACTTTCAAGTTGCGAATACGTTTGACAAAGACAAGATTACCAACGATCGGTTAGTATAATAAAGATTGTGTTGTCTATCCATTTGTATATTCAATTATTCTTCAATACATGCACAAAACAATATCAACATAAAACATATCGAAAACTTACCATTTTTGTTGTTCGGTACGAACAATAAAGTTATTACCGTATTTCAAAAATTGCTCAGTTTTCATAAAATCTGCATTCCGAACAGCTTCCATTATCCTTCCGCCTACGAACATAGTTCCATTTTTTTTTCAATTCAATGGCATAAATACAAAATAAAATATTACGTGCATATAAGTCAAAACAAGATGGCTATGCAAAATCGTAAATGAGCTATAAAAAACAGTCGTAAAAAATCAAAACAATCCTACCCTCGGATTACTACAATATTTACTACCAGTACACACATTTCAAGGAAGGATGGCGCCATACTCCTCGTGCTTTATATGCTAATTTAGTCTGGTTCCTAGCTTCTATTATAAACGTATAGAAGTCATCATTGAATTCATGGACGATGCGATGATAACTGAGTGTCAACCAGATATTTAAAAAGTGGTTCATCGGGAAATTGTAATCGATTGATTTAATGCTTATAACGTGTAACTTTTTCTTCGAGTGTGTCTTCATGTATGTGATAGATATAAGCCGAAAACTGTCCATTATGTAAAATATTGGAGTGTTTGAGGCGCGTAGCGCCGAATACACTCCAATATTTTACATAATGGGCAGTTTGAGGTTTATATGTAACTTAAATCATTTCGATAGGATTACACAATTCATTGACCATGACAATTTATCATTTTTAAAGGCATCCGTCAATAAACTTTACTCATTAAAAGTCACTAAAGAAGGCTATTGGCTTTAGGATTCATTTTTCTTGCATTATGATGACCAGATAAATAGACAAGATAGCGTGTGAATTTGACTGCTTAAAAGCCGTTACGGTAGGTACCTTTAAATCAACTCTTTCAATCACAC
Source organism: Lutraria lutraria (assembly GCA_964023205.1). Lineage (NCBI taxonomy): Eukaryota > Metazoa > Mollusca > Bivalvia > Venerida > Mactridae > Lutraria > Lutraria lutraria. Next base: position 16,900,694 of record OZ026838.1, read on the forward strand.
TGCACGGGAAGCACGAGGAATGTACATTTTATTCAAACCTGTTCGCATCGACTCAAGCCGTGTCATTCCTATGTATTCGTTTGTTGGGAGTGGGTTTGTAAAACAGCGTGGAACAATGTGGAAGATGTGAATAGGAAAAAACTGTTTATGAAGGATATCCGTGTAACACTCGTTTGATTTGATTTGTAATATTTTAAGGTATGAATTGTATTGAAAATTTGTTCATAATGAGTATTATGAAATTTGATCAGTTGATTCTTCACATTTATTTTTGTTGTACACAAAAGGCGGAATATAATGCAACCGGTGCGGTGCTTAACCCGCAATCTCCTGCTTGCAAGTCAGAAAGCTCTACCAACTGAGCTTATCGGGTTAACAATATTACAGCCAATTCATAAATACAAGTACAATGTACAGTACTGCTACATTCATCCTACTATTTAATTCAAAATAATTTATCACGACAATCAGAGGTTTCTTGACTAACCCAATCTTTGCTTCACCCTAAGTGTAGTATTCCAAGGTTGGTCTCACATTCATGGCACCAAAGGTAATAGGAAGAGGAAATTAATGTACCCGATGCGGGGCTCGAATCCGCGAACTACTTCTTGCAATCAGATGCTCTGCAAACTGAGCTAATCGGGCAGTTTATAGTACAGCCTGCTTATTAATACGAGTACTATAATGCAATACTGCTGCATTTTCATTAAAATCTTTAAAAAAACATGGACTTCTATACATATAAACAAGTCCTTGACAAGACTCGTAAGCTATGTTTATTTTCAGATCATTACAGCATTCGATAATTTTACGCATGCGTCGTTTTTAGTGTCCAAATTTGAGTTGCAGTCCAATATGTCGACTACACTCCAATATTACAAAAAATAACGGACAGCTGTCCATTGAGAGCGATCCATTCGTAAAATTATTGGACAGTGAGAACAAAAGGATGACGTCACAGGAATGATTTAAGAGATATTACATTCTGTATAAATTGAGTATACAAAGAGGCAGGTAATGTAGACTATATAATATTATGCTATTTGCTGAACTTCTTTTGGTGATCAAATGGGAATCATAAATTAAAGTACTGAAAGCACATGGAACGGGAACAACTTTAACAAAAGCATTGCGGGTGTAGAAAAGCGTTAGTAGTACTTAAGTCTGCATCCAAATTCATGTGCGAACTATCGTTCAGATTCAAAAAATCACACTACAAAAAATTCAACTTTCGACTGCTTTGTAGTTCTGAACAACAGCAGAACCTTCAGAGCTTTGATTTATTTATTCGAACACAATTAAATTTTGCAGTTAAACGGTAAACTCATAAAAAACCTAACTACATTTTAAGCGATTATGCCAAAACTATTTTTCTTCTTTCTTCCATTTTCTTCTGTCCCAGCTTATAAAGTAAAAAAGGAAATATCTTTAAAAAGACAGTCGCGAAGTTTCTATAATATTATGCACACTGATGAAACCAAAAGTATTTTTTTATGAAATTCCTAAATTGCCGTTATAGTCCCGTGTTAACACAACTTATCGCTAGCAGTCCAATTAGGTCGCGCCTTCAAGTGTTAATGTTAGGTCAGCTAAATAAATTACGTACATGTACATGTTTTTAACCAAGAACGGTATATAACTTTATTTGACCGCACAAGAATACATTTTCGTATAATTTCAATTTACAAATTTTACAACCACAAGATGTACACATTAAACAGTTGCAGACTCGCTATAAGTTGGCGTGGTCTTAATATTTCTACGCTTGTAGATTTCGCCCAATGGAAGGAAGAGTTTCCTCTGAATCATTCAAAAGAATGAGGAATTTCTTCTGAATAATTATTACGTCATGCCAAGAAATATAGATCAAAAGTGAGATTAGACACCTTCACGAAAATAGAAATGCGAACTTACCATCACACTGTTAAATGTTTGGATGGTGTAATCGCACACCAAAACCTTTTAAGGATGACCTAAGCGCAAATTAGAAAGTCAGATTGAAATTAATACCCAGGTAGTCTACGGCGTTATGCATTATATTATCACAAAATTCTTTCAGATTTGGAACAATTGACTGATTCAGAAGTTGTCACTTATATCAATATTTCTGTGTACAGTCAAAAGGCGAAATATCAATAGCAAATTAATCATAGTTCTGTGTCAGCTCGAACGTTCCAAATCGCATTTAAATTAATCGGCTTCTTTTTCATCTTTTCAGTACGCAAAAGCTGCTTCGATAACAACATTGAATTTGTCAGTGTTAGAAAAAACTAAAAATACAACATACACCGAACAAAAAGGAAACTTCCGGCTCGTTTACACGAGCTGTGTTAAAAAGTGGTCAAGTAACAAAACGAATATGACAACATTGGCTTTGTTATGGGCTGTCAGGGAATGAACGATTTTAGCATTTCCGCGTACGCTAGTTTAATTGACAACGTGTCTGACACGTGAATGCATGAATGAAATGTTCCGTGCAGTATTCAACCGATAATGGTTCATATGATTTATAAAAAGAGATGTCATTTAAAATAAATTGCTTTGACATTTGAAAAATTTATGTGAACGTGTGTGCAATCGGCATGCTTGATACCGGTATGCCAACAGAAGAAGCTGAAGAATTTTTGTGAGTTTTAGTTGACGTATTGCTGTAACGCAATCTTGATAGACGATTTCGAACGACAGGATAGATGTACTTGGGGCTCACTGCGTCGCAGAATCCACGCGTTGCGACTCGTTTCAAGACCGAAGATCGTCAGCTACTGTAGAAAGCACGCTCCTTTAGTATACCAAGTGTTCTTAATCGACTACGTAAAAACGGTCTGTACGAAAGACGTCCGCACGTCGGGTGCGCTCGAGATAACGCAATGTCATTGGGCAAACAGAACTATGGCAAATATTAAACAAATACATGGTTACACAATACACCTATTCATTGACAACAAAGTAACTGGGAATGCGGATATTTAAAGATACAGCTAAATCTAATGATTGGCTAACATACTTCGATCATGACAGGCATTTTCAAATATCAAAACTAAACCATGATTAAGAAAGAAATGGCATATACTAGTATATACAAGATTCGTGTTTCGCGTCGTCATTGATCGTAATAAGTTATAATGTTTTATTATGTGAAGATAACTTTGAATAAATCTTTCTGATCGAATTAAACCAGTTATTTGTACCGTCAAATGTTTATATCTCTCGACGGCAGACTATAAAGTAGGAAGCTTTTCCACTGCGTCAGTATGACATAGCAGTTTTAAATATTTGTCTGGATGATATAAACATACACGAGACAACCAAATTGGGCTATTTTGTCGATAAGATCAAATCTAAGAACAGCTTCATTTTGACAAAGTGGATATTTCAGTTTCAGACTGGACTACTATGATCTTAAATCTTCGAAAGTGGATACATCGAACCTAGACTGCCGCAACAAAGATGAGAAAATTAATATCATTGTCTCAGCTCTATGACGCAGTCTACGCGAACAACAACATAATTATAATTGAATATTGACTTTTCACTCTGATTATATACATTTAGAATCCTCCAAACCGGTCGGTTCTGATACAAGACCATTTGGCTGGTTTAGTGGGAAACCAGTTTAGAGAGATTTTTATATACTTCCTTCGCCTAGCGAACAACTACAATTATTTCTGTGATGGTGTTTTTGATGAATTGAAACAAAACGGAACAAACACTACAAATAGGAGACAACTATAAAATAACGCATTTGATACATGCACACATTGGTATCTACATGCGTTTTCATCATCACAAACCACCTGCCGAGCCAAGTACTGTGTCAAGAAAATCATAGGAAAAAAGGGTTGAGGCGTGTACGCGTGCTTTACTCCGGGGGGTAAGATAAAGAACCAGGACAATTATATCCGAAAAGAGTAGGGATATAAATGCATGCCCAGTACTCCTATAGATATCTTATATCACTTTACATCGGCCATGTAATGACCATAGTGGTCGAATGGACCGTTGAGCAGTAGATAAACAAATAAGGTATCTACATTGTTGGCCCACAGTGGTGAGTACACTTTAACATAACCTTACACCACAACGAGATATTTGATATGTGATACTATCGAACGCGGGGACATAATTATGATAATGAAGACTTTATATTACGAGGAAACTTATTTGACAATATACTAAAAAATCATTCTTCCATAAGATCCTCAACAATGAACTAGACAAATAACTATGCAAAGAAAATAATGATATTAAAAACAAACTATGCATATAGAAACTTTATCAAGACAATATCTACAGCTGTAATTAAACGAAAACGCTTAATACTCATCTACAACATATCACTGTGACCTTTACTATTCTGGTGGAGATGTCAGCAGTCAATCAGTTAAGCTAGAAGAAAAGCTACACAACACACAGTTTACAAGTTTATTCGTTCTATCGGCATATAATAAATGCCCCTGACCATTGCAATTGAAAGAAATACATGTTCACCATGCCTTACACTATCGAATATGAATAAATTGTAGATTTACAGATACAATGCGTTACTGCTAATTTATTCATGATTTGACACTGAGTAGAATAAGTTGCATAATAAATGAAGTAGGAAAACCTCTAATTGCAATGTTTCAATAATTTACTCTTGAAATAACAAACTTAACAAGATTTTAATCACAGGAAATTGTTTGTTTCCGTGATTAAATATGAAGTGTTAGATTCTTAGATAATTGTAATAAGTATTATATCAATTCTTATAAAGTGCTCCTTCTGCTTCTATTGATACTGTTTAATTTACTTCGCCTTAAGCAGATTTGCACAGTTATCAGAGAGCTTCATTCAACAATTTTGATCACTCATGAATATAATCCTTCATGTATCACAATAAGAGTTTGTATCTTATAGCTGGGATACTAGAGAATGAAAAACGTATTAATTGGTCTTTCTAATCGCATTAATGTTTTGTTCCGATGTTTGGACACTGAACGATATATTTCAGCTTACCATAGCCGTCACTCGCTCAGCGCGCATGAATTTTGATGCGGACCGAATTATTACGCTTATCTACATCCGCCATGATAAACTAGTTCTGTTCTCGTTTTTGCAGTGCGAGTCTATGTAAGTTCAGTTTCAATGAGTACTTTCTGTACTTTGATTAACTACAGTCTTAGAAAAAGAAATGATTCATGATATAGATATCACTTGAAATTTATTCCAAAAGAGAGATAATACTTATCAACCAAACAATCGAATAAAAAGTGTCTGCACGAAAACCCATTTATATTCATTCTGCGCAATTAAAGTAACGTGTCTAGCGAGATAAATTACCAGGGGAAATGTTGCAGTGTCTTTCAAAGAGCACCAAAAAAACCTTCTTTCTAATTTGTTTTAACAAGAAATCTAGCTTTTTCTACGCATTGACGTAATATTTACAGTACTCGGATATTCACCATTTTAAAGCTAACACGCACATGTATGAGGTTTATGAATTGTATTAAAATAATGCGCCCATCGAGAGATAAGTCGAAGTGAGTATCTTTATGCGTTGTTGTTTAAATATTGTAGTTCAATCATTGCGCAAAAACATATCTTTAAATAACTTTGGCATAAAATTATAGTTAATGCTCTTGTCCATCGACATTTAATTAAAAACATCGATTCTGAAATCATTGGAAGTTGTATAATTATGAGGGTTAGTCAATAGTTTATTGGTAACTCGATGTGCTGTCAATCGAATTATCATGAGTTTGAATTTCGGCCAGGCCTTGTCACACCCTATAGGGATCCTTTTCGAATATAGCTCCTCGGACTTGCACTTTAAAATGGGAAGCTGTACTAGTCTAGTATACGAAAAAAGCATACGCAAAGTCGAATACAGCTGGCATACACTTTATCAATATGATGATATACATGTCAACGAAAACCAAAAACTTTACTGAGAGTCATTAAGCAGGGGTTATCTATTTCCTTAAAATAAGGTCAGTATTGACAACACACAGACAAACAAACAAACAGACTGGCGTTCTCACAAGGTTGATTTTATGAGGTTACCTATTTGATATTTTTGTTAATTTAAACCACACGTTTAACTCCACACTGACTGAAAATCAATAGTTATTACTACATCACCTTTTTGCATCGAAAATACATATCGTGTCGTCAAGCATTTGCATAAATAAAAAAGCTATCATCATTAGACATTTAATGAATTTTATCAGGGAATCTCTATCCGAGGAAAAGCAACAACTCAGGGATCTCAATAAGTTTGTGGCCAACAGGCCTAAAAAGGTAGACGAACAGGCCTGCTAGAGGGGGTATGGACATTTTCTAGCAGTAGTTTCATGAACTTTTGAGATTCCTAACAGGCCCAAACACATTTCTAAGCGGCTAAATTGGCATGCAGCCTGCTATTATTGAGAACCCTGCAACTACTTCGAACACAGCTTCTTATTTAGTACAGGTGCTATATTCAGCGAATAGAGGTCCCCGGGGAGATGTATACGGAAAGGTTTACGAATACAGCTCCCCGATGATCTATTTTCGAAAGGATCCCTATAGGGTGTGACAAGGCCTTCCGATATTTCAGGGTCACCTGTTCAGTGTCCCCAACCGGGCCTAGTACTGTGAGACGTGTATTGATGTTTTTCACCGGGTACGATAAAGGCTATTTGAAATAAGAACATCTATGGGGATGTAAATGTCCCGTTCTCCTGTATGTTCTCTTTACTCCATGGAGTGGCCGAACTAACCGAACAAAAGGCAATAAAACTCGCTGAATTCGATGCATTGCTAATCTAAATAATAAGGTTGATAACCACATTGAAACTGACATAGAAATATGATTTAAAAAACACACTCCCTAATCACAAACCTATTTATGATATACGAATAGGAACAGTACGCCTTAAACCTTATTATTTGGACCGTTTCAACATTGTGTATATTTCAATATGTGTAAACATAATATTTAACGTGTGGGTTTAAACTTCGGGTTTAGCGTGGTATCGATCTTTAGAGTGGATAAACTATGATAGTGGGCTTGAAAACATGATGATTAAAGTAAACGGATTGTTTACGATCTACACAACTCCCTACTTCCGTGTTTAGGTATTTATAACATATTAAGTATGTGGAAGGTTAGCGGTGTATATTTTCTATGCTTTACTGCATATTTTGGTGAGGGGACATCTACCCCTAATCAGACCCCATCACTGAATCCAGAGGAGCAGTATCAGGATTTGTTTCCGTTAACGAATGATAACTTCACAGATAGTGTTTTACGTAACAAAGATCCCTGGATAATTGTATTTCACGATGGTTCATTCGCCAGGGAATGGAAAACCATGGCAACGCATCTACGTGGTTTATGCTGGTGTGGCTTGGTTGATACTAACACAGAAAAGCAGCTACTGGAATCTTTAGTAAGTCAGACAATAGCATTTTCTTTCCATTAGTGATTAATGAAAAGTCTGCTGTCAGATAATTATGTTGATGAATATATATTAAAGCAGTAAATGTCTATAGAGTTGTCAAACGTTATGTCTTTAGTATTCTCACTTTGTTTCTTTTCCCTGTCTTCGAGAAATGGAACTATTAAATGTATACGTATGCACGGAAGCGCTGAGTGTACATTCTGACTTATTGGTTGGTAATATTTAGTATACTTATAATTTAAGATATTTAAGATCTAATATTTACGAATTATTAAGACTTACAATTTAAGATTTAACACCTGCAATTTTCTGAAATTTGACTCCCGTGTGTGTATTCTTAACTCGTACTTACTAGATATTAAATCTTAAATACTTACTGTACTATCTTTTATGTCCCACCAGCGCTTTCGTAAGTATACATATATTTATGTGTGTATATTGATCTCAAACAGTGTACAACAAATGTTATACTGTTATCAAATGTGGCATTTCATATTCAGACGCATTCTTGATTACACGACGTTTTTTTCTTGTGAGTAATGATCGCGGTCGTGGTCAGGTGGTTCAGGGTGCGTTGGACTTGTAACCTTACGATCTGTGTTCGAATCTCGGTCGTAGTACTTCATAACCTTTTGTGATAAAAAAACACATACGTTTTAAGAGAAGTTGTCGGCTCCATCAAGAAGGGTAATGTAGTACTAGTTAGATTAAAGTGCACACAGTGTAGATGAACCGACCGCAGGTATATAAAAAAATTATGTTAATAAGGCGTTAAACCCACTCAAATAAACCTTATTTAACTGAGTCGTATATCTAAGATCTTTTATAGCATATATAACATGTGATTTTACAAGTTATATTATAGACTTTAGTTATTATACCCCACAAAAGACAAAGCTCGTATCTTTATTTATCTCCTAAATGAAGTACATAAAAATAGCAATAGCTAAATAGCAATCATTGTGCAAATAGAAAAAAGATTGTTGAACGAATGTCAAAGGTATAGAATTACAGGTATATTGTATACACTAAGAGAGGTATATAAATATCTAAAAGATACTAAAACTGCACTTAGTCTAGTCTTTAAATTTATGTTTGTCTATTCTGCGCTAAGACCACACTGGCACCATGTTACAATTTACCGTTTCAAATCATCAGCTCTCATTAGATTAACTGTTTACATGTGGTTGAAATTTCAATGAAATGTATATTTCCACTTTATTACTTTAAAATTTATTTTTATGGTAACATCGACAGAAATACATCGTGTGGGCGAATTTAACGACTCTTTCAGATTTCGCCTTAGTGATAACTGCAATTTCAGAGAATCACTTATCATTTGGTAAATCAAATTATTCGTCTTCACAAATATAGCGATACAATTTATCGGATGTGTCCTTTAATCTTCATGCGATGTAAATTAAAAGAAAACATTTATTTGGTAGATCGATATTTTCAAAGGACAGGAAAATACTGAATCAAATAATAATGCATTATATTTATGTCATGATGTTAAGAGAGTTGTGTAGGAAAGATTGTATCAGCTCATCAATATTACGTTTGAATATTGAAACAAATAAAACTGAGTTATCTCAAGTTTTATAACCTATATAACATACTAATGAACTATATAAAAGAGTAAACATTCATTCTTTTATAGTTTATACTCGATCATTTCAGAAATATGAAGCGTCCGAGGGCACAGCCAGATTTTATCCATATGGCGGCAGAAAGACGAAGGAGAATAATTGGCAGAATGTACGAAACCAAAACGAGGCTCGGGCGATGGCGCTTCAGTCGCTTCCGGACAAAACCCAGCGTCTCCGTGGAGAAGATTTGCCTAACTATCTATTAGATTCATTTACGTCCAGCCCGTCTAGATTTCCAGCTTATATCATAACAGGTAAGTTTATTTGTCTTATGTCTGATGTCTATCGTTCGCACTTACATACCGACCCGAATTAGGTCCAATATTTGGACCGCAACCGTGGCCGAGTGGTTAGGGTGTCCGCTTTCGGAGTTGGAGATCGAAGCTGAACCCCAGTGAAGAATTGCCATGGTTCAGAACTAATGTGGTCGGTATATGGTGAGTCGCAAGCATACCGTAGTCCCATCTCAGGAACCCGGCAAAACGTGAAGGGGTGTGGGAGGTACTGTGCACACAAATGATGGGTGCCTCATAAGCCAACTTTGCTGTCCCTTTAAAAAAAAGCAAAACTACCTTTTCCTATTTTACAACGATAAATTAACATGCTCGTTCTTTCTAAATGCCGATATTTCTTTCCATTTGTCGCTTGCGATTTTTATTTCTTCTGAGACCAAAAAACTTTCTAATCTGGAAAACTTCGTATTCCGGGCTTTTCCACTCGACCGAATAAGAATGCCTAAACTGGTTACTGTTGACTTTGTCTGTTGGTACACTGCAAATTGGAACGGGAACCAGTTTAAAGAATGCCCTCCATGAACCTAAGATAGACAACCTTATCGTACTCTGACATTCAAAGGCCTTCAGAGTTATTCCCCTTATATTTTGGTTGTATTATAATACTATAATTTTATTTGTTAAAAATTCATAATAACAGGATACAATTTTGCTTAATAATTTGATTTACATGTACACGTATTTATTCACTGACTGATTTTTAGTACTAGAAATTTAACCAAGAATTTCAGCAAAAAACGACACTAAGTCTAAACAAGTAAAACAATATCTAGTATACCCAACGCTGGTTTTGCTACAATGTACACTATATAATTAATTATGATATCATAACAACTACTCGTATTATACAAATTGTTATATTTTGTAATGTGACACATTAATATGACATTAAAATGAATTAAACGTTTGTGCAACGAACTGTCGGTGGATCATATGATACTTCTATTCACGATTATATTTTGTACTTCATTTTGAAAGGCAATACCATTCTCATTCTGTATTCCATAATAAAGGCTTGGTATGTTATTTATTCATTTAAATATTTTGCTTCATTTTAAAAGTTGTTTAATGATGCGCGTTGAATACGTAATACTATTTTTGAATTTTATTTATTTTTTCAAATTTCGCTTCAGATACAGACGATACACCTTTTGTTGTTAAGGCGATAGCTAAACGGTTTGAGCGTTATTTTCTGTTCGGTAAAGTTGTCAAACCGGACGCAGACGAACTGAACAAGCTTGGCCTAAGTGGTGTATACGTGAATCCGCCAGAACTGTTTGTCATGGTAACAAGAGGTGGTAGACCAGAGTCCATAGATGCTATTAAATTTGACAAAGACCGACACGGCTTAATGAACTATACATCAATCGTCCAGTACTTATTCCAAATAAATACAAACTTTCGTCATGACCTTCCTGGTGACAACAAGGCCAGTGTACAAGAGGTAGCAGAAATGGCTGATGTCCTTGAAATCGAATCAAAAAGATTTGATATCGTTCGCGATGAAGACAGAAAAAAAACTATTGGCTTAAAAGATACAGTTGGTGGGAGTATTAAATATACAGCAGAAGTCGGTGTTAAGGATGAACTATAGATAACTGTTGATATTGTCAGATTTTGAAGTAGATTATCACTTGACATATAGTAAGTGAGACGGTGTATGTATATAATTTTTATGCACTAGAGAAACGAAAAGTCATTCACTAGTCAAACATTTACAGCTTGATATACGAAATACGAGTTTAGTACTTTGAACATTCCATCCTTGGATTACGCCGTCAAATAGTGTCATTGCATTTGTCTTACAGTTCCATGTTTATGTAGCTTTAGAATATCTACATTCATTTGGTTATATTATATGTATATTATATAATACATGTAAAGGTCATACGGGACCCGCCTCCGTGGTCGAGTGTCTAAGTTCGCTGACTTCAAATCACTGTAACCTCTCATTCATAGAGGGACGTGGATTTGAGCCCCAATACCGACCATGTCTATTTATGTGAGAAAGTAGGCAGTTGCTTACGGAGGATGGGAGCCTAGTACTGGTTCTTACCAGGAACGGTGGTTAGATGATCTGTCCGCCTCATATGACTCTGGCGTTAAAAAAGGGGCGTAAAACTCAAATTAACAAACAAACGAACAAAGGTCATACGGATGATTATGTAGGAGCTTGACATTTTATTCAGACCACTATCTGTCAGATAAAGATATGTTACGTAGAATCTTGTTATAGATATATCACATTTACTTCACATATCGTCATAGATTATGACACAGATGTGACTACTTTATTCACAATTCCCTTGAAAAAAAGATTACTGCATTCAAGCAATGATAGCAAACTGACATTTCTAAGGATTTCACATTTCAGCATCATGTGGTTTGAACTTATAATATAATCAATAAACTATGTTCACATAAATTATATATGTGTATTATTATTTTTGTTAATTGGTCTCATAGTACCATGTATTTCATTGCTGCCATTAAGCAATATTGTTTCACACCAGCTTGCTACTATGTACTATTCAATTGAAATATGCCTCATCAAATCATATCTCGGCTCCGCCTTTCAATGTGCCTGGGATGCCTTTTAGTGCCACAATCTCAGCCACCGAGCTAAGTACTGCGTTAAAAACACACACAGGAAACGGGTGAGCTTTACATCGGGCTTGATAATGAACCAGGATAATCTATTCGATAAGAATAGGGTGATAAATGTGATAAATGCCCACTGTTCACCTGTATCTCCCCCCCCCCCCCCCCTCTCTCTCTCTCTCTCTTGGACGGCTCTGAAATGTTCACAGCTGTCGATTTGGGCGTTTATACAAGAGTTAAAGAACAAAAAGACGATACTACAGTGTCTGTGGTACATACACCTTACGCATAAGTTGTAAAAAGAAAAGTCGAGAAATGATCCATTCAGTATATACCATCCGTTCTTAACTAATTTTATAGACCCGCCTCCAACGTCGAATGGTTAAGGTCTCCGACTTCAAATCACTGTAACCTTTCACTGAGCAGTCCATCTACCGATCATGTCTCTTTATGAGAGAAAGTAGGTAGTTGCTTACGGAGGATGGGTGTCAATTACTGGTTCTTTCCAGAAATAATGGTTAGGTGAACTGTCTGCCTCATATGACTCTGACTGTTGAAAAGTGTCAGAATTGAGTGTTATATCATGTTATAGCAACTTTTGGAAGGTCGTATGACACCGGTTGTGGTATCGCTTTAACTGACATCACATAATGTATTAAACATATGGCTAAATCTCTTTATAGGCTCGTGAAAAGTATCATATTAAGAAACATTTACTATAAACTCCCGGTTATCTAAAACAGTCTTATAAATGAGCGGCGTTATGTGACAGTTAAAGACACGATTTCGTGATTGACTTACGAAGTGAATTCATATATAGCGATCCATTCTAATGAAATACAACCGGTGAAAATATACAAACGTTAAGACTAGAGCATGAACAGACGACAGCGGAAGCATGGAGTTGGAACGCACTTCGCATTTGGAATCGCGAACGGCGCCTTAAAATACAGTCAGCAATCCGAGAATGCAGTTTACAATACAAACCAGCATTTTAGATTTAATCACAGAATTGGTAGTAAACAGACTTAAAACAATGACTGTCAAACTAAATTATTATGTGAACTCATTTGCTACAAACATGAGTCGTGTTCAAACCAGATATTCAAAAAATACGAAAACAATATTCCGTTCTAGAAAGGTTACATTACGATCGGGGCGTATCTTAATGGTCTTATCTTTATTGTTGAATCCGTGCAAGCAATGAATTGTAAGGTTTGCTTGATTCTTACGTCGATTTGTTGCAGGTATGATCGTGTATTTTTACAATGGCAAAATGTGGGTTTGAATTGCGTTATCTACAATAATAATGTCAGTAAATAGGTCAGTGTGATATACGACAAAGATTGAGAAGTTCAGTATTAAATACTTTTACTTAATCAAGGTAATAAAAGCAACATTATCGGGATTATCATGTGATGACATGATGAGATAATGCAGTAAAACCTCTCAAACCCGTACACCTTTTAAACCGGAAATCTCTGAAAAATAGGTCCAATTTCCATGTTTCTTTTCCTCCCTAAAAAAACGGACATTTATCCCCTTTCGGAAGGGGTCCGGGTTTTAGGTGATGTACTGCGCAACGATAAAGATTTTATTATCGCGCAGACACGGTCATGAATAAATCTCGATCGATGCGACAGATATAATCAAACATTAGAAACACTAAATTGCTTCGAGCAAATGGAAATCAAAATCCGCTTGTGGAGATGTTGCTCCCATTGTATACATGTATCACGTGCACTTACTTGTACACCAGTTTATCGATAACATCACAATAAGACTCAAACTTGAAACATATTCAGTAACGGATTGACATTCTAAGATGACAATTATAAATATTGATTTAAAATAAAGCAGACTGAGTCATGGCCATGCATACTTCGTACGGATCTGCATCAGACATTGGTCTTCTATCTTCAACATACCCACAACCTTCTACTGCTACTTTCAATGGTATTCGTACACTCGACTTTTCCTTGCTCGTGCCAGTAACAAACTGATTGTGTGATGGCATAAAGCATTCTCCGGATAAAAACCAAATTATATCCAGTCCGACATTGGACCCATAAAACTTGTTAACTTCTTGCTGTGGATGTTTCCTCATATTTTCAACAACTTCATTGATAGCCCTGGAATAATGGAAATAATACATCGAGTAAAAGATTCACACAAGGTGTCATTAGAACAATATGCGTGCATTTAAAAAAACATGGTCAGAGAATTGTAAATGTCTATTACTTTGTTTATATGCCTAGATAAGAAAGCATCGCGCTATGATATTATAGTGACAATACTGACACTACTATGGCTATACAAGTTTAATCAAATGTAGTACCAAGGCTATGTTCAAATCAATAATAAATTGTCTATCTATATCAAATATCATCTGAATTAGCTTCGTATGCAATCTTTTAAAATCGTTTTCAATTTCCCACATGCAGCCATGCAATTATTCTACGCCTGTGTTAAAATAGAAGACTCGAAGGCCATAATATTATTATGTTTGTTCATAAGGTTTTCGCTTGCTTTTTGACTTCCTACCTTTTCTATGTTCTCCTTAACCCTAAATAAGCAGTAGATCAGTAATATACGATAATGATTTTGCCCAGTCAGTGTAATTTGATTTTATATCCAGTACATTGATTGTGGACCATCCATCGTTGATATCTTTGGTCAACCCGTTACTAAAATATGTTTCTGAACTGGACCTCTCGGTTAACTGTCAAGTCTTCAAATACTTGAAATTGACAGTTAGGGCAGTTATAATGAAATTTTTCAAAGACAGGTTTCTTCACCAACTACTTACACAATTCCATTTTCTTCTCGCATGTTACGAGTGCTAAAATTTAGATGAAGAGCACTTCGCATTTCTGTATCACGTGAACATTCAGGATTTATAAATGTTATTTGTATATCATTCATCTCAGCTAATCGTTGAAGAATATAACGTGACACAATGACGTGGTCGCCAACAGGAACTCCAGACAATGGACCCACTTGATACTCCCACTAGAATATATATAAACACATACACATATAATAAATCAACTAGGCAGTTATACTGTTACTACTCGCCTTAGAGAGAGAGAGAGAGAGAGAGGGGGGGGGGAGAGAGAGAGAGGGGGGGGAGAGAGAGAGAGAGAGAGGGAGAGAGAGAGAGAGAGAGAGGGAGAGAGAGAGGGAGAGAGAGAGAGGGAGAGAGAGAGAGAGAGGGAGAGAGAGAGAGAGAGAGAGGGAGAGAGGGAGAGAGAGAGGGAGCGAGAGAGAGAGGGAGAGTGTTGAGAATACTTTAAAAATTAATTTCAAAATTACGCCAAACATTATCTTGGTTACTTTTGAATGGAATCCATTGATAACATTCTATGCGTTTCGTCTGATGTAATAAAAGTACTATAGTGTCAGATAGGGAGAACCCAATTTACCTCCGAAGGATGGCACTCACGATTCATTCCACTTATTTTCAAACCAGCAAATAGGCATGCTCTAAGGTGTGTGTCTGCAAGGTCTCTTTCTAATGCACTATATTCCCCAACATGCATTTCATTGTCATACTCTATAATGACATATGATCCGGAAATAAAACACACATTAGAAGAACTGAAATAATTTGCTAATTTTTGTATCACTGTATAATTTGTTAAAGAGGAGCAAATGCATTCTATAGATACAGAGAAATGAGACAGGACGCATATCACTGTCAGTTTTTGATGCATTTGAACTGTATGCTATTTAAAATGCAATTATGACATTGGCGTTTATATTATCATTCTTTGCGTATTGTCTGATATTGTCTGTTGATTATTTATTTAATACATACACCAGGAATCGAGACGCACAGACTTCAAATAAGAACATGCACTTGCCTCGGCCTTTTCTATCAGAATACATATCCAGGGGTACACCATTTTTATCTATTACATAGTATTCTTGTTCAAAGGCGTACCATGGGTCTTCATGCTTGACCTTCTCCATAAATTCCTCACATTTTGCTCGGGTATTATGTTCTGTTATAAATCAAAAAGAGGCTAACAGCTAAAAATACGGACACTTCAAATTCAGTGTTGTCCTGGTAGTTAGGGAACATATATAGCATAACACAAAGGTAAAGGTAATTGTTGGGAATTAAACACGTGACTGTTATATAACGAAGACTTAAAAAAGACCAGACCAAAAATAAATGTTAAGATTAAAACTAAATACAAGTTCCTTAACATGCTTGTGATCAGCATCATGAATAACGAAATTACCAAGTAAAATTATATACCTGGGCATTTTGTACGTGAGAGTCGGAAAATGACTTACATGTATAATTGCATCAAAGTCGTAGTTTTCAAGATACCATTTTACCGGCAGTGGCCTCTATGACAATGGCATATTCAACAGAGTATACAAGCTGTATATGATTTAATTTCGCTAAATAATGGCATATTCAACAGAGTATACAAGCTGTATATGATTTAATTTCGCTAAATAATGGCATATTCAACAGAGTATACAAGCTGTATATGATTTAATTTCGCTAAATAATGGCATATTCAACAGAGTATACAAGCTGTATATGATTTAATTTCGCTAAATAATGGCATATTCAACAGAGTATACAAGCTGTATATGATTTAATTTCGCTAAATAATGGCATATTCAACAGAGTATACAAGCTGTATATGATTTAATTTCGCTAAATAACGGTTGCTCCTACCTATTCTTTTATCTGGTTTGTCTACGTAATGCGGCTCACAAAGAACAAGTTTATGTCTGCCTTGTCTGAATGGATCTTTGCATATAAAAACTGGCTTCATAGCAATGTCAATAGCAGGTCCTTCGTTTGGTGACTTGTCGTATTGGTCTATAACTCGCACAGGGCACTCTACAAACCAGAATGTAATAAACAGCACGATTTTATGGTAGTAATTCATTTTACAAATCTCGATTTCGTAAGAAAATACAGTCATCATCAGTATAGTGTTTTAACACTTACATTTGGAGTGCTTTGTTAGAACCATTTCTGTAATAAAAACACTTTTGTAATAACCACTTTTGTAATAAAATTTCCAAGTTGAAATCAGCTATTACTTTATCATCAACCTACTGAAATGTTCCGCTGCATAGCGTATCACGTGTAAACAAACTTACATCATCACCTTCTTTTGTAATTAAACATCTGTCGTTATAAATAATACTTGCCATGTATAGGTTTATTACAAAACCAGTTTTGATTACAAAACTGGTTGTAACAATGCTTATATTGTATCTGATCAATGGATGGATCAGCATATTACATGTCCTTACCTTCAGGTGACATTGGTTCGAAGTCTTCGACCCATGTTCTTGTCAGAATATTTACTTTTGTGTAGTCAGTCATGATATACTCCAACATGACTGGGCCGTTCGGTTGCTCCGGAAAGGACATGGGTTTTATTGTCTTCTTTTCTGTCATCTTTCTAATTAAATAATATAAATATAAACATGTTTTCTATAGGCAATACTTGTCGACCGTAGATATTTTGTATCGGATCCATTTTCTATTTTTCTCGTCAATTTGTAAACTGAGATCCAGGACGTCACACTCTATACCACACACTATATATTTATGTAATATCTTTAGCAATTCGATACTTGTGAAATGAACATATATGTAACGTCGTGCAAAATAATTTGTAAACGAAAAACTAGAAGAAAATCAGCGAAACTATACAGACATGCGATTTCTTATATCTATTGTTCAGTTGCCTGATCTCTTGTTAGGTTCACAAATAACTCTTGCATAAAAGTACACGTTAAAGGTAACAGTAATCACAACTCATGTACATTCGTATTTAGAAATACATTCCAAATGTTATTGAATTTATTCGACACATTTCCTAGAAACAACATTTTACTGCAGGCTTAATTGCAACTCCTTTTTTCAGAGGCTGTTTCCAAAATTATGTTAATCTAATTTCAAAAGTGCTACATCTGTATCTATGTTAAATTGCCCAAACTACTATGTTTTTTTATCAAAATTGACTTAAAAGTCAAAAACATAATTGCAAGTTTATATGAGGACATTCGAATTTCCATTTAATTTTAGAGATCCGGCAAAACCATCAAGTATACACTTGTGCCATCGGCCAATTGAGAAATTGCATGCTGTATTTTCTTGAACTTCATACTTTCAATCATTTTAACAAAATTGAAAAAGTACACAAAAAAGCAATTTTTTACTTTCACCTACAACAAGTTGACCAGTCTATTATATTCGAGTTTATGTTTTCAGTCATTTATACACATGCGGCCTTTGAAACTGTACTGAAGTTAATGAAATAAGTCATGTAGATGATTTTGGTTCTTTCTTAAAAAATAGAAATGTAAAAGTTCAACACTGCTATATAAACAGTACAGAGTAAAATAAAAAAAAATAAACATACTAATTTGGCAATCCTTTGCTGTTCCAACAATAATAGAACTCTAAGCAGTTTGATTAAGCTGTAATAAAAATGCACACCCGCAAACCAAGGCAATCTTTCGTGTTCTGTGAAATATCCTTAGCTTTCTGCTCAACGTCACAACAAAAAGAATGGATATGCGGGTTTATGAGGCTGTATTTTGTATCGTTGGTAAGAAAAGCAAAGGTGACTAGACTGATAAGTTAAACTATCAACGACGATTTGTATTCAACATTAAGATTAAGATCAACGTAATATTAGCCTACTTATTATGAATGCTGATGAAATGAACTCGCTATCATTATAATACAGAAACTGTCGAACGCAAATACAATGTCAGTATAGCATTCATTGATAAGTACAACGTACAGATGAGACTTCTTTCGGCAAAATAACATTTCATTACGGACATTTTCAAGCCTTTAAAGTGTTCTCCATTTACTCAGAGGCATCAATCCCTAAACAAATTCTATGATAACGCAGTTCGCGATTAAAAAATAATACAAAATAACAATCTGTTTTATTTTACACGTTTTGTAAAAAATATATAACCTTTAACTTGTGCGATTTTCAACTGGAATTTGAAAAATCGTAAAAAATATATAACCTTTAACTTGTGCGATTTTCAACTGGAATTTGAAAAATCTTAAATAATATAACAATTCACTGACTGACATATTTTTATTTTTGAACTTCAACTTGGGTTTATTATTGTTTTGCAGACAACAAGCTTCAAGTGTGATCTATCTTGTATTCTTCCTTTCATTCATATTTTAACAAGCTTTTCGACAGTAGTGAAATACCCCTGTTCATGACAAAACAAGTTACAGTACCACTCAGCACGAAAGGCGATACTCACTGTAATGATGATTATAACATTTAAACAAGCATACATAAGTGTAATATGATTTGCGGGGTTCCCGATATTTACTGAATTCGAGGTTAAAATGATATTCGTCGTCAATATTTTGACCAATGGTACATAGTATATTTCCTTGGTTAGGTCTTTGCCTTTGCCACCAGTCTGTTTCTATACATAGGTTACCTGATGAAATTTTATTCGGGTGATAGCAATTCTAAGTTTTCGGATATTCACACGTTTGAGAAAGAATTGAATATCTAAAATTATATTTTTCTACAGAATAAACCTCCAGATGAATCGTCTAGACATATGTGCCATTCTTGCAGGTTAGTATTGATTTCAATAATCATTGCCGAAATAATTCTAAAATTGCATGGCAATTTCCAACACCTTAAAATACCAAACTTCATTTAAGCCTAACCGTGATAGCATTTTTTTATTGATGTTACTCAGTTGTTTTTTTTGAGGATGCAAATCGGCATATGTTTTAAAAACATCCTACATGATATTACAATATTTGCTTTCTAATAAATTTAATATTTTTAAGAATTATTTTACAAAACACTATCAAGGCTCCAGATTCCAGAACAGTTACTGTTAGTATGACCACTGTCCTGAGGAAATCTAGACATACACTCGTAACCTGAACAAAATTGCTGCAAGTACCAATTTAACTCGGGGATGTTCCGCATCGCGCGATATAGATGTTCTTATTACACGAATATGTAACTAGATCTCTTCAGGACAATGTATATCGATGGCGATGCCACTTACGATATGTTCATCTTTCCAGTTGTCTCAAATACTAGTACTTGAATTAGTGCTTGATGTACATCTATATAATGCGGTGCTGCAATTTTTGTTTAGGGCGGGTGTATGTCTTGCGTTTGTTATATTCTATTTTATCGCGCAGTTGGTACAATCGCTACACCACTATTGACCCAATATTTCCAGTATGATACTTCATATACGAGTATATACAGCGTAGGGTCTCCTCCGTTCACAGTAGATATCCTTGATGTATATTACATATATTTATTTATTTGAACTTCATTCAGCCAAAAAAAACAACAACATGTGAGTACAACAATATCACATACATAAAAATACACCATAGTGACCTTGTTTACAGCATTTCACTTAATAATGTTATCAAAGTCTCGTCGGGACACTTCATATATCTCAAATCTGACCCTGTTTCAAGTTCACTTATTAATTCATCGCTGTTTAGCAATTGACTTGATAACAAGCAGGTCTAATCAACTTCTATTTCATCATTAAGATAAACGAACCGGTTAAAGTAACTTATACACCAACGATGTCACAGGTAAATGATTAAATACTTATGATAGATGATAACAGCTAAGACAAATACTAGTAGTATAATAATGATAATACAGAACGAGTAACGGCTTGGCTTCGTATTGTGTTATAAACAAAGTTAAGCATACGGTATAGGTAATATACATGTATACCAATATAATCACTGGAAGTACTCATGGAAACTGAACTTACATGAACGTGCACAGTAACCACGTTGGTTAACTTGCTCGGACTTTTTTGGATCAAATCAGCATCCCCAGACTATTTTTGATCGAGCAAAGGACTTTTACTGATTAATTTCTAAAAAAAACAAATTGACAAACATCCTGATTTAGGTGCAAAAACACGTAAGAACTTTACAATTTCTGTACCACGGAACCTTTACATGTCTGTTCTTTCCATACATTCAAAACAATCAACAGCTTCTTGTAAATTTATTCTTTACGTCAAGAAAAAGTCTGAAGTTTCTCAAGTGAAAGTGCATCAACATTTACCCGAACTTACTAAGAAAGTACACCGATTTGTTCAGACTTCATGCTTGTTTATTGCTCTAAAATATATGTATAGTACATTGCCAAGGTGTTTTAGTCAAACGTGGGCCTTTCAGATATCAAATTATCAGGGTTTTTTTAACGATCCAAAGGAACTGATCATAACTAGTCTGTTTCCATGATCACTAGAAGTCCTTCGCTGCTAAGTTTGTTGTTTTTTCTCTTTAAGAACAATGAACCGAATTTTGACTGGATAAATACCCGACAAGTAACCTTTGATAAATTTTTATTATTCATTTCAGTAACGATATCGATTGAAAAACATGAAAACTTTGTAGAAATTGACATTTTATTCCTTCACTCAACAGAATGGTACAATCTTGCGAGGGAAAATGCAATTTGATTACACTTGTGCATAGACTCATTTCTCTGTGATGTTATTTTTAACATTATTTTCTTTCCAATATACCATTGTGCTGTTCCGTCGCACGTAAATAGTTGAAATAAAATAAGTAGAACATATAAAATATCAAATATTTTGAACACACCTGAACTTCATAATCATTAAAAGTCCTTTGCTCGATCAAAAATAGTCTGGGGACGATGATTTGATCCAAAAAAGTCCGAGCCGTTTAACCACCGTGGTAACATGGCATGGCATGGCGGATGTAAAAAAACGTACTTTGGTCCTCGTCAAAATTCTTGCGCGCCGAGCAAGTGACGGCTGTGGAAAGCTGAACTATCGTTCAGTGTCCAACAAATTGTAACTCTATGGTTATGGAGCAATATCTAAAGCAGGTAAAGTATGATCAGTATATGAATAGAAAAATACATGTTATTAAGATGTATTGGTCTTTTCAAATCAGAAAATATCAACGAACTTTAAAATCTATCAATCTGCATTTATAAAAGTTTTGAGAAAAGAAAAAATACTTATTACTGTACTTAGACCATTTCCCTCTCTCACAAGATATTATTTGTTAATTTCTAATGACAAATTCTTGCAATATTTGTAGTACATATATATATACTGAATAATTTATATGATGCTCATTTCATAAGTATAATTCAATGTGTTACTGATCTTATGCTATTATGCTACTGACCATGAATATGTATAAATATGCAGAATGTGATGCAAATTTGCCCATTCCTTGAATAAAGTATCTATCTTTCTATGAACCGAACCTGTTCTAGGACATAAAGTCAATGGCATTGTTTATAACAGATTCGTAATCTTTAATTTGACACATTATGTAATCTATACCTGTGCGATTATGTAAATGTTATCAACATAGTGATAATGAGCTATATTTGTAACATTTTTCAACACTGGTAAAGAATTAAAGACACAAACGCATCATGTGAGGTCCACAACAACCGACAATACTAATATAAGGTATGGATCTTAAATGCAATGTATCGTCATACTACTCCAAATGTAAAGTCGGGAAATTTAAGACATACTAACCAAATACGTCCCAGTAAAATGTTTCTTTACCGAGACGTGTAGTCAGATGACAATGAATGATCATTCATAGGAAACAACTCAGTATAAAAGTTGAATAATTATAATATAAACAAAGTACAGCTATGCTTTTGTGTTATGTTTTTATCTAATATAAAGCAGATCTAGTCATTGCTATACATACTTCGTACGGATCTGCACCAGACATTGATCTTCTGTCTTCTATATAACCACAACCTTCTATTGCTACTTTCAATGGTATTCGTACAGTCGTCTTTTCCTTGCTCGTGCCAGTAACAAACTTACTGTGTGGCGGCATTAAGGATTCTCCGAATAAAAACCAACTAAAGCCCAGTCCGACTTCTGATCCGTAATACTTGTAAACCTCTTCTTGTGGATGTTTCCTCATATTTTCAATTACTTTTATTGATAGTCCTGGAATAAGGGAAATAATACATGGAGTGAAATAATGATTCAAAGCTTCTGTCATCAGTATGTCACACACAACATTATCACAATCATTAATTGAGTAACTTTGAGGCCTTAAAATATTTATTTGTTTCTGGGTAAATGCTCATTAAAATTAGATTAGGTAAACAGGTATGACAGGGGACGTTCTGCTCCTCTAGTCTAATACAAAGTCTAGGGTCGAGGGGAAAATAGGATAGGTCGGGCAACAAAAAAAATATAGGCCTTATGGTGAAACATAGGCCTTATGGTAAAACATGGGCCTTATGGTGAAACATTGATAAATACATAGAATGTTTCCATTGAAGATTTATTTTGGCAGACTAACATTCAAGGCCACTTTGATGTTAATTACCCTCACTGTCGCTGTTAATGATTGATTTACGCCATTCCATTTTCGCTTCTCATGTCACGTGTACTGAAATTTAGATGCAAGGCACATCTCGTCTCCGAGTTCTGTGTACATTCAGGATTTACCAAAGTTATTTTACATCATTTTTTCTACTAATCGTTGAACAGTATTACGTGACACAATTACATGATCCTCTACATCTACTCCCGGTAAAAGTCCCACTTGATACTCCCACTGAAATACAGAAAAAATATTAATCATATAAAGTGGGGTTTCTTAAAGACATTGAACCAATCGTAATGCCAGGCATGTGGCATATGGACCATCAGTCCTCAGTATTCCAAAGTAGGGGGTAATAAAACGGACACGGTCATTAATTGATAACCAGCTTCTTTGTACATAGTCAGTTACTAACAATGGTATATGCTTTATAATGCTCTATATATATATGCTATATAAACAACAGAAAGTTAGTCATTAAACTACGTTTTACTGTAAATAATTAAAAAGCATTACCCTAGTTTGACTAGGCGTCAGATCTATAGACACTAAGCTGACCTTGGCCAGACCAGATTAGACTGATTAGGGGCCATAATTAAACCACTTTAGAGATTCTTCTGTGGCTTTTGGTGGTCACTTATGAACTGATCAGTGTCTTTAAGGACATCAAAATGAATGCCACGTGTACAATGTCTAAAGCTTTTTTTACAGAACACGCATGTGAACTGTGTTATGTATTTTCTGGATAGTCAACACAGTTCATTATACACAGTGTTACAGGAACATGGTAATATAATTGACAAAAACAGCAAATTTAACTGGAAGACTTCTTCATCAATACACCCAACAACGCGAATTATTGTCACAAAAGAGCATGGAAATTTGGAAGCAATACAGAATACACAACTAAAATTAGCCTATGTCCAGGGTTGAATGCATCGGACTTGCAACAACACGGCGATCCAGGTTCTAATCCAGGTCCCGGCAGGTCATACCCTTATGTAAAAAATTGACAAAAGTATGGATTTCCTTCATGTGTAGAGTATTTGCCAGCTCCTTATGGAAGGGTATATTGGTACAGGTTGGAAAACTGTCCAGGAAAAGTGATTAAGCTTATAATATATGACTGAAAAACGGGCTTTAACCAACTAAAACCTATAGCAGGTACAGTAAATAAAGATTTTTCAAATACAGATATGTTCTCTTATATACTACAATACAGTTAAAACAACAACAACACGTGTTAAAAAATTCTTTATGTTTCTTAACGTTTCGGCATTTAGCCTTCGTCAGAATAATACATAATAACAAACAACGTACATTTATTCTCTTATATACTAGAAATCAATTATTGTTTTACGTTACAACAACACAGTTTACCTCAGAAGGGTGACACTCCCGGTTCATTCCACTTTATTTTAAACAAGCATATAAGCATGCGCGGAGGTGTGTCTCTACAAGGTCTCTCGCCATTGTGCCATACTCTCCGCCGGTTTGTTTTTGCCGCGCCGGTCTTTGGCAAGTACAGCCCCCTATTTTAAGTGCTTTTGAGAAACAAAAACATTATTAAATTGTAGCATTTAGTTATTTATTTAAAAATTGTAAGTCCCATGTTTCTATCTTTACTAGATTTCTTGAAAAATGCAAAGAAATACTGTCTTTGCCATTGCAAATCGGTAAATCGATAAAAAAAATCAACACTTTTGCCATGGCAAAAAAAAAAATATCTAAAGAAACACTATGTAAGGGTGTGTAGGTATCATAATTAACACAATTATTATGGTTTTGATCTATAAATATTAAATTTTAATTTTTGCCATGGCAAAATCTCCATGGCAAATTAGTCTTTTAGTAAAATTAACATAGCGAATATTAATTTCTGTACGAGATACAAAGTCAGCTGTGAGTTGGCTTAGACCAGGGCTCGCATTTATGAGGAATCATAATTTTTTCATACAATAAGATAATTGATATTTAAGCATGCACTTATTTTATCAAAGAAAATTAATAACTTTAATTGAATTTCAAAAAAAAAATGTTTTTAAGATATGTTGTTCGCGTCCATGCATGCGTTTGAATTTAAGAAATAAACCAATAATTCAGCGTAATACCATTTTATATTCCCCTCACCTTGCAATATATGTGTTAAAATTTGCAAATTTGCCATGACGTCACTGATAATGATATAATTGTAATACCAACAATGAGTCCTATTAGTAATTATCATATATGCAGAAGGGGCGGATCCAGGTTTTCAAAGTAGGGGGCGTAATATTTGGGAACTGAATAATTGAATGCTATTTCATTGAATGAATTAATGAATTAATTAATGGTATTTTATGTCTATATATGATCGAGAACTTTGAGGGGGCGCCCGCCATGCACGCTATCTGGTTTGTTCATTATTTTAACCAACAATACTCTTTTTCCTCGGAATACAGCATTTAACGCCATATGAACAGAGACAACATCAAAATGTCAAATGATCTGGGCATGTACACAGTCTTTACGCTAACCCAGTTACAGCCGGAACCTTAGATAATGTCTATTTAAGCTAGTAAACTTTAACACAATTGTGTATTCCGGCTAATTGTAAAACATATATAGGTGGTACAAGATAACGGTGAAGCTAAATTTAGAATGTGAATTTAGAGTGTATATAACGGATATTTTAAGATACACCGTTATTTGGATAACACCGGTAAATGGGGTACTGACTATATAAGATCCCTCTTTAATGCACATAAAATAAGTTAGTATTTAAGTTACAAATGAAGTTAACTTACCTGAGATCAAATTACACAATTATAACAAGACTTTTAAAAGGATAATTGACATTCTACAGAGCTATTTTCCTTCTACAACAGGCACTTTTAACAGGCGTTTTCCCCTCAGGATAATCCTTAAAAATCATGCAGTTTTTCCTTTAAAATTTAGTTTACATCTAAGTTCTTTCTTCCCCTTTTGCAAAAGAATATGAGTTATTCTTTCCCAAATTTGAAGAAAATGTCACTTGTCCTACCTGTAAAAAAGCCCTGCACTACAATATTGTAACACACTGGGTGCATTACAGATTTATGTAAAATTCACTTACAAGTTAGGTAAATATTCCTGTTTAGTGTTTAGAAGTTATGTAGCATTATTCTGACCGTTCCACACGAATCTTACCGCTGAACCCTTTTAAATTCACAGCCCAACGGATTAACTACGTGTGTCACGCCTGAGATTATCATTATTTTACTTCATTCTTAAAAATACCATCCTTATGTCCTCAGTTTGCGACTTGAATACTGTTAAACAATGTATATTATTGATGTGGTCAGTATCTCTAGTTTTTATGCCTGTCAAAACTATCTTTTTCAGAACTGATTTCGTCCGGTAATCCCTTTTATGGTGTGCACTGTCAACAGAAATTCACATTATTCCTCAACTTACTATTTACATTAGTAAACAGCAGCCATCTTGCGTGTGTACATCCAGGTCGTTTTGAGATAGTCCCCGCATTGAAGGTACATCCCAGACGTATTGGGTTAGTTTCCCGCATTGAAGTTACACCCCAGCCGTTTTGAGATAGTTCCCGCATTGAAGGTACACCCAGGTCGTTTTGAGATAGTTCCCGCATTGAAGTTACACCCCGGACGTTTTTAGTAAGTTTCCCGTATTAAAGTACATCCAGGTAGTTTTGAGATAGTTCCCGCATTTAAGGTTCACCCCAGCCGTTTTGAGTAAGTTTCACGCACTGAAGGCACATCACGGCCGTTTTGAGTAACTTTTCAGCAATGAAGGTACATCCAGGTCGTTTTGAGATAGTTCCCGCATTGAAGGTACACCCCAACCGTTTTGAGTAAGTTTCCCGCATTGAAGGTACACCCCAGCCGTTTTGAGTTACTATCCCGCATTGAAGTTACACCCCAACCGTTTTGAGTAAGTTTCCCGCATTGAAGGTACACCCCAACCGTTTTGAGTAAGTTTCCCGCATTGAAGGTACACCCCAGCCGTTTTGAGTTACTATCCCGCATTGAAGTTACACCCCAACCGTTTTGAGTAAGTTTCCCGCATTGAAGGTACACGCCAGCCGTTTTGAGTAAGTTTCCCGCATTAAGGGTACATCCAGGTCGTTTTGAGATAGTTCCCTTATGAAGGTACATCCAGGTCGTTTTGAGATAGTTCACGCATTGAAGGTACACCTCAGCCGTTTTGAGTAAGTTTCACGCACTGAAGGCACATCACGGCCGTTTTGAGTAACTTTCCCGCATTGAAGGTACATCCAGGTCGTTTTGAGATAGTTCCCGCATTGAAGGTACACCCCAGCCGTTTTGAGTAAGTTTCCCACAATGAAGGTACATCCAGGTCGTTTTGAGATAGTTCCCGCATTGAAGGTACACCACGACCGTTTTGAGTAAGTTTCCCGCATTGAAGGTACATCCAGGACGTTTTGAGATAGTTCCCGCATTGAAGGTACACCACGGCCGTTTTGAGTAAGTTTCCCGCATTGAAGGTACATCCAGGTCGTTTTGAGTTAGTTCCCGCATTTAAGGTACACCCCCAGCCGTTTTGAGTAAGTTTCCCGTATTGAAGGTACACCCAGGTCGTTTAAACAGTAAAATGTATTAAATTAAGTCACCTACCTTCACTGGATGTCCAATTTTAAACCATAAGATATATTAGTTATGTTACCTACCCCTACTGGATGTCCAGAGATATAAACATACATGTATATATATATATTTATTTAAACTTCATTAGGCCAAAAGACCCATGTGAATGATTACATACATCAAAATATATACACGTGCCAATGACAAATGAAATCTTTTACAAATAAAGTACACAGTAATGAAAAAACAGTAAGGCCATATTGATAAACATGCTTTATAAACAAAGATTGGTATCGATAACTGCATAATGAAAACTTTTCACTATATTAACTATATATATGTGGAATGATGAACAAAATTATACATAAACAAATATTATATTTTAAAAGTTGCTATTAAAGTAGTATGCGGCCTTTCCTAGACGTCATGGGTCAAAAATCGAATTTTAAAAAATTAAACGAAAAAAATCGAAGAACATGCTATACTATCATTGTGCAAAATTTCAGAACAATCGGAGAAAATTCGATTTTTGATCAAGGATCGAATACTATCTTAATGATAAACTGTGTTTTTAGGTTAGTGCAGGCTAACATTAATATGAAAGAAGTTGCAATGTCGTATTTTTTTGTTTGATGATGATGTCCGAGTGCAAGGTAAAGTTATGTTGGTTGGCGATTGTACAGAACGCACGAGTTGGAAATGGTGATAGAAAAGGTTATAAAATTATAGTCTTATGAAATTATGAGGCCTTGAAAAATTATGCAATAATTATGAAGAATAAACGAATCCTTTCCGATAGCGTTTGTGTCCTTTCATTCCTATCAGCCGAGTGCGTGCACTGACGGTTGTAAATTATCCACAAAATGATTTTTTAAAATATATATTGTAAATCTACTTGGCCAAAATACTTTTTTTTCTATGAAAAATGAAATGACATAAAAATGTTTTGAAAACAATTATCAATTAAGAATATACGCGTCCTTTCCGAGCATGTCAAGTCCTCAAAGTTCCGATCAGTCAAATGAGTTCACTTAATATAAGTATTCACAAAATACTTTGAAATGCAGATTTTTACACAATTTTGTCAAATACATTATTTTTCATTGAAAAACGAATTATTTGATAAAGAAAAATTTTGAAAAAAATGCATTAACTCTAAATTAACGAGCCCTTTCCGGTATCAAGTCATACCTACAAAATTAATATAGTGCGACACATTAATAGGCATTAATCATTGTTCATTTGACTTTATTCTAACATTGCTTAGGTCCATCTAAAGAACTTTTTTATATCTTATATTATTATATGATCTATAAATAAACACATTTTGATTGGTTTAAAGCCTGATCCATCATATAACATAAATGTCATATTTAACGGTGGAACTTGATATTTAATGGATATTTCGGAATTTCCAATTATAAAAATAGAACCAGGTCAATATTCATCAAACAAAAGATAGACGCTTTGCGTATTTTGTTGTATCGTCCCTACATTGCGGGGTATTGAAACAACCCGGGCAGTTTTTGTCCCCACCCAATTTTCTTGACCCCCGGGCATATTCCCCGACCCCCGGGCAGTTTTGTCCCATTTTTTACACAGCCCCGGGCATTTTCCCCCAAACCCCGGGCAAATTTTGCCCCGGTCCTTCGAACAAATTTTATCCAGACCCCCGGGCATTCTTCCTGACCCCTGGGCATTTTTCCCGACTCGAGACAATTTTGTTCCGATCCTTCGAACAAATTTTATCAAGACCCCTGGGCAATTTTTATCCCAACCCCCGGAAAATTTCTGAATTTCAATTCTAAAAATTTAACCGAGACAATATTCATCTACTAGAATTATATCTTATCGTTATTTGTGATATATTCATCTTTCTTTATAATTGATAATTATGATATACATTTCTGTTTATCAAGTAATGCATTACATTTCGAAATGAATCAGAATATTATCCTCGATGTTTTGTTTCCAGATGACCATGTTTTCCAGTTATAAATCTAAAACATTCTTATTTACACCAGCTCCGCTACTGTTCTGTATAATCACCTAAATAACCATCTTAATTAATGATAAGACCGTAGCAAGAGTGTACTTTTTGACATACCTGTACCAAGGACTTATATACATACACATATATGTCCTTATCTGTACTTATAATTTATATTTTCATCTATTTGACCAACTTTAAAAAAGAATAGGGGGAAATTCAGCCTCATCAAAGCAGTAATTGTGCGAATCTGTACATATATGTATAGCTGCCAATACCACGTCATTGTAATTTCATGTACGTAAATGTATGTTCACATTGGCCTCATGCAGCGCCTACTGTTTCAAATATAGTATAATCATTATATCAAACTGATATATATATAATTATATACAATCTATAATTCAAAAAAAAGAATTACGATTTATGTAGACATGAAGGGGTATAAAGAAATAGGATCGTTCATTGCAAGTACAATGTGCATTTAGCCAATAAATGTCTAACAACTCAGCAGTTCATCTACATCACTTTATAAACGGTACACAAGGGAAGCAATTCGTGTATATTTGTTGTGCTAGATTAGCTTCCCTTTAAATGGTAAAATTCTATTTAGGATAGTACACTAGAAAATACTAGAAAATCGTTAATTATATATATACACTTTTATATCATAATATGTTGATCATTTACAGATGTAGATGTTGACAGATGTTTACAGTACAACCTCTCCAGAGAGGCCCTCTGTTGAGCATCCCCCTCCCTTCAATGACAGCATGATTTTCCCCACTATATATCAATTTAACCTTTCTAAAGCATCACCCTCTCTACAACAACATAACCACCAAAGGGTGTTGTTTCGGAGAGATTATACTGAATCTAAATACATGTATTCACACGGTGGGTCGAAGCATGTGTTATCAAGATGCATGACATGCTTACAGGTGGACATCCATAGGATGATAGTCGATCATGATTGCATGTTACGAGTGCGCAAACGGCATACAATCCTAAAAAGCGTACGTGGGGCCATTTTTAAAGTGGGATCTGTTACAATCGGAGCTTATCATCTCAGTACACAGTAAAACGTCACTCGAATGACACACAAGCAATCGAACCATGTATTTTTTCTGTCGCCCAGACAACAAGAGGAGTCAATGTTGTCAATATCCCAGGAAATGCCAATGCTCAGCGTTACATCAATTTTTGAAACAACTTACTGATATTATTCATGCACATAACGGACCTAGCATTTTTCAGCACGACAATGCAAGGTCTCAATGCAAAATCCTTTGTTCAGAATAACATTATCGTCTTCTTGGGGCTTGGTCCGCTTTATCCCGGACATGAACCCCATAGAATACACAGCATGGGATGAATAATTGGATCGAAAGGCCTGGTCCAGTCTTCAAATTGATACCATAATTAAATGACCTCCAAAATACACTACTGTTAGAATAGCAACTTATTCCTAACGCGAACATACAACGCTATAATATATATATATATGTAAATTCAATGATGCGACGCATTCTGCAATGCATTCTAAGAAATGGTCACACTAATTATTGATGATTTTAAAGTACGCAGTCAGTAATTTCTTGTTTCCAAATGCTGTGTGATCATTTTAAATTTTCAGACATTTTCATTCAGATCCATTTAAACCCCATTAGCATTTTGGATGTTAAAATTAAAGTAGGTCTTATTTTACTTAGAAAGATATCTTTTCAGTGAAATTGACTGATTTTCATCCAATAAATTACACAGATACAACGAAAACAATTCTGACACTGAAGCTTCGAAGACAGAAGAAATAACCCCTAACATAAACTAATCAACAAAATATAAACTTTTGAATTCTGTGTAATTATAAAGTTCTCACTTTGGGTCAGTATATGTACTTATACGACTATACCCCCAGCAGAGCTATTCAAAAAGTGTCTTCTAACGTTTGTAAGAAGACACTTTTCAATAACTCAACTTTCACGTGGACATAATCCTTTCTCGTCGTATAAGTCAGATACACGTACTCGTATTTTCTTCAAAAATGTCTTCTTACAGACGATAAGATGACGGTTCGCTTAGACAAACAACCATTTATCCTCGGCTTCGCCTCGGACAAAATGGTTGTTTGTCTAAGCGAACCGTCCTCTTACGTCTGTAAGAAGACACTTTTGAAGAAAAACTCGTACTGTATCTAAATTACGTGTAAACCCTTATCCTTATACAAAAGGTAAATGTAAGAACCGGTTCTCAGACAAGACATTAGAATGAGATCCTACCTAAGACGAATAAGATCTGACATGAACGGATTTGAGTACTGAGATATGCGAGCTAAGATTTGAGTGCTGATATATTTGAGTGCGGAGAGTTTAGAGTCAGGATTTGAGTACTGAGATTTGAGAGCTATAAGGTTTGAGTGCCAAGAGTTTAGAGCCAGGATCTGAGTGTGGAAAGTTTAGAGTCAGGAAATGAGTGCTCAACTTTGAGAGCTAGGATTTGAGTACTGATATTTGAGAACCAGGTTTGAGTGCTGAGATCTGAGAGCTAAGATATACATGAGTGCAGTGATTTGACAGCTAGGGCTTGAGTGCTGAGATTTGAGTGTGGAGAGTTTAGAGTCCGGATTTGAGTACTGAGATTTGAGTGTGGAGAGTTTAGAGTCAAGATTTGCGTACTGAGATTTGAGTGTGGAGAGTTTAGAGTCAAGATTTGAGTACTGAGATTTGAGTGTGGAGAGTTTAGAGTCAAGATTTGAGTACTGAGATTTGAGTGTGGAGAGTTTAGAGTCAAGATTTGAGTACTGAGATTTTAAGTGTGGAGAGTTTGGAGTCAGGATTTGAGTACTAAGATTTGAGAGCTAGAGTTTGAGTGCAGAGTGTTTAGATCTGGAGATTTGAATGTTCGAGATTCAAGCTGTTTGGATTTGAGATGGTTATTTTACAATTCATACAGTTGATTGCTACTGCTTGTCTGTATAAACACACAAGCACATTTACCGAATATAAACACGTATCACGTGACATTGATTTTGTACTATTATCGGTAATTTCATCTACTACATTGTACAAACATTTTTCTTAATTGTTCACTCTATAAGCGAGGAATAGCACGTTGAGAAAGTTTGTATCAGCAAGATCATAAACACACACACATGTCTCTGTCTGTGCCATATTTAGATTTCATTTCATCCGTCATAATTGCCTGAGGACGAAATGTTTATTAAAAATTTGCGTTCGGGGTCTATTCTGAACTTTAATGTCTTCACGGCCAACATAGTTCGAATTGGTTATAACTATATGGAAACGAAAACATACACGGTTGAAGAGAAATTACGGTTTAGTTACTCTGCAAACTGGTTCAATTTGACTCTAATCTCAACCGATATTTTATGAATCATATTTATAGATGAAGCTCGTGAAACTGATTTCTGTACAGATTGACATACATCATATACCACAAGCTTTTACTATTCCTAGAAAGATTATCGAGACAAAAAACTTGAGACGGGTTATCCTTGAAATATTAAATTAACTATAGGGCCCGTGTTTATAAACATCTCAATTATGTTTTAAAACTTGGTAAAAAATAGCGAAATCAAATATAAATGCTTCAGAACGGGCTTCAGAAATATCTTAGTTAAGAACATTCTTAATTTAACAAGAAATGTCTTTAAAACTTGAAGACCGTCGCGAAGCCGGTTACTTTAATGTTATTTAGACTGTTGAAACCAAAAGTAAACTTTTTAGCATGATTGAATTCTTCGAAACATTGGTGATGAATTACGAATAGACTTATCAATAACGTGCAATATATTTAGAATCTAGTTCCCTCTGTATATCTGTCAAGTTGGTGATTCGGTAAACAAAATAAATTTATGATAACGTTTTAGCTACTAGTATCTTCAAATAAGTCGATATTTAAGTTGTCTGAAAATAAAGCTAATATCATTTATGAATAACACTTAGATATTTCTCAAATTTAAGTACATGTACTAAATGATCAGATTTACGGTATTTCAGTAAAAAAATAAGAAAATCTTAAATTAAGAAGCTTTATAAATACGGCCTCAGTATATTAACGTTAAATTCGGTTGTAATTCTGTAATACTTTTGCAACGGTCTTATCGTTAAATGAAACGAAAAACATTATGTTTGTTTCTGGTAAAGTACTCATTAAAACTAAGGTTGATAGGTCGATGCTTTGTTGCGCTATCAAAAGCGTGTGGAAAATGTGAGAAAACGGGTTTGCTGTTCCTCCAGCCCAATGAAAAAATCTAGGGTCGCGGGGAAAATTACGGTAGGTCGGGTTTACATAACTTGAAACAAACATTTTTTAGGCATAATGCACCAGTCAGCTTTTCATGATATCACTTTCTATCACTATTCAAGAATTTCCGATTCACGAAATGTTCGAGGGTTTTAATAATTAACCAATTTGTAGATGCATTGTCGTTTCCATCCATTTCCGAATAATGGACGGTCCGACCTTTTTGTCAAGTCTGTAAAAAATGACTTAAATTGCGGA
This sequence comes from Lutraria lutraria, assembly GCA_964023205.1. NCBI lineage: Eukaryota > Metazoa > Mollusca > Bivalvia > Venerida > Mactridae > Lutraria > Lutraria lutraria. The sequence goes on from OZ026838.1 coordinate 16,935,168, forward strand.
TGCGTAATTACTTTACAAAGTTTGATTTTGTTGCAAGGTCAATAATTTATAAGTGTCAGAGCACAGGTAACTGTATCATGAATAGATTATAAATGAATGAATAAAAAAATTAAATACTGATTAAAAAAATCACTATATTTATTAATATGTTAACATATTGATAAATAGTGTTTTTTTTATAATCTTTTTATATATATAATCTATTCATGATACAGTATATGGCTGTGAGTTTTTTTGTACATGTAATCTGTATAGGTAGGTAAGTAAGCATTGTATACTTGTTATTGTAGTTTCAACTCGGTTGTAAGTGCCCTAGGCTATGATAAATCCATGTAACTTTAACATACCACTACACGAAAAAAACGGTTTATCTGAAACACGAGCTTCTGAGTGAGCGTTTATGGATAAAGAAATTTCAGTCTCGACCAATCATATTTCTTAACAGCTGTTCAAGACAAGCTTGGGTGAATATGAAATCATTTTTGCGGGTAACCGCATTAGAGCCCAGTAAAACACAAGGAATGGACATAAAGATACGCGTTGACATTTTACATTTGGGTTTTGTTTTGTAAGGAAGTACGTGTTCCATATTTCAACAAACGTGGTATGTAATATTGATTTGTGACATGTATTTCGTTTTCCTAAAATATATTGAAAAGTAAACACAAATAAATGCTCGTTTATTTGATTTGTATGTGTATTGTACTATTGATTAGGTTGTGAATAAGCTTGTAAAATCAGAGACAGTAATTATATTTCTCTGGTAAAATTCATATTCTAACCGTTCACGTATTATTAGGTTTATCTAATTATTTTTCATTGGCAAAGACAACTTATAAATCCCAATTCTTGTAAACTACATGTAATTGTGTGTTACCGTGATAGGGTCAATCAGTGTTATATATGTCTCTGGGTCAGTTTAGAAGGGTAGATGAATATTGATTGTTCAGTTTATGGTTAAGAATGAGCCTGTTCGATTAAAAACTATAACTAGAATATTAGTCGCGCTCCTAGCTGCTAGCGAAGATTTACTGCCATCATATCATATCGAACTCGCTCATTTCTTGTAATTACCGGAAGTGGGATATTTTGCTTATATGCACAACGCACGGAACTTACCGCGGCGTTGGTGAACCAGGTAGTTACCTGGTAATCCATGTGACGTTAATGCGTCCTGTGGTTGGTGGTAATCATTGTCTTTTGGTTTATATATCGTTTTGTTATATTAGAATCTCAATCAATGTAATTATCGGCTTGCTTTTTGTTTGCAGTCTATTTTATTGATTCGTACCTTGTCTGTTTCGGTCTTATCCATTTCATACTAATCTGTCTCGTATTTACAGAAAGTGTCATTGTAACCTTCCACTTAAAGTTACATTTATCTCTTTACAGTTACTTTATATCATCACTGAATAGATAGATCGTACTTGTTTGTTGGTGTTTGGATTCCATAGATCTTTGTAAGTATGCACATGTATTTATTTGTTAATTACCATGTTGAACATCTTTTAATAGTTTTATAATGTATACATAGTTCCCACATCTACCATATTTACCTCCTTTGGTAGTCATCTTTCTTAGCAAATTCAACAGACATTGATAGAATATATTTATATTTTTGTTTCATATTCTAAATATGGGACATTCATATGTGACAACTACATTTTCTTAAACCTGATGTGTTTATGACAATCATAACTTCATGATTAAGTTAACTTTTATCAAATGAGTTGTTTATTAGCCAATTTTCAGATTTTTTATGAAGCGCATTAGAAATTTGCCAAGCAAGGCGGCTGTCAAGGGTGGTAGATATTGTAGATGTGGGATCTATGTATTCTATTCTTTTCTATTGGAACTTTTTTCTGATCTATTGAATTCATTATATATGATAGGTCATGTTATTTTGTAGTAACAGGAGCAATTATAATGCAAATCATAATTTTATCCTCTTGAATCGAATGTCACCATGCCCTTGTCTGTCTTAAGGCCGATATATTTGTTGACCATGTGCTTGACCTTGTCCCCTCGTACCATTGTATAGGTTTCGGTCAGTTATTTAATATTTAGTAGCTATTTGTTTATTGATTATCTTATTAATGAGTACATTAGTTGTCTCCCTTTTTTATATTGATTGTTATATTTATGATAATGTAAATTTAAAATATGGAAACCCTAAATGACATATTGAAGTTATTGTTGGACATTGTAGTTTAAATTAATTTTGATTTTATGATACATTATATTTTGGCAACTGGAATTAGCATAAGTTCAGGTGAGAATTATGGATACTTGTAAATCATCAAATATTACTTTTCTGATGCAGAAATGTACATTTAATCATTAGCTATTGATAAAAACTCATTTCATTTAACTTATGTACTTTCAGTAATTGTTGAACAATACCACTTCTTTAGGATGCATAGCTAAAATGTCAGACGGGCATTTTGTCACTAATTCGAATTTGAAAGGTGTTTTGCTGTAATGTGGCTTGTAGTGGACTTGTAGCTTACCCAGGCATGCATGCATGTGCTTGGCGGGACATGTCAATTGAAATAATTATTTTTACTTTGTTCATGAATGCATACACATATTCCTTTATATTTTAACTTGTAATATTACAGAAGTAGCTACATTGAAGTCAGACAGTTTCACAACGATTGTCCATGAACATTACTGTGGAGCAATGAAGATCATACTACATAAAGGAATAATCAGAAGATGTTTATCAAGAACAAGTGGGAGGTAAGCGTTTTTTTTGTCTATCCTGCCTTTCATCCATTCTCCTAATGTTTCCCAAACCTACTTTAAGGTTTCACTCACCTAGTTTGTTCTCTTTTATTTTGTGTTTTTCTATTATTTTCAGGTCTTTTTCATTCACTTTAAATCTTTTTACTGATTATTTTCTCACTTTCTGTAAGGTTTTCATCACTCATTTAAAGTTTCCATTCACATACCTTGAGTTTTTAGTCATTTTTCATGGACTCTATCCTAACCAGTAATAACGTATCGTCCTGCAAGGATTTGACAACTTCCTCACATACAGTATATAGTAAAATTAACATTTTAAGGTTTTTCTCGCTTACATAGAGATTTCATTCAGTTACTGTAAGTCGTTTATCACTGACTTAAAGTGTTTTTTTTTCGCTTAAAGTTTGGCATTGAAACAGTACTTAGCAATTGTACGATGATTTGGTAGTGCCCACTTGATCTGACCTACTATGTCTAAGCACTGTTTGTGAACGTCATTCTGAAAAGCACCAGTCTCCTCACTTCGTTAGAAAGTAGGCAGTTACTTTAAATGGGAGATTGGATTTGGAGTCTAGTACTGGTTCTCCCAGGAAAGATGGTTAGGTGAACTGTTTGCCTCATGTCACTCTTGACTGTTGAAATGGGGCGTTAAACTCGATATATAAACAAACAAACAAAATCATCTCATCTTTTGTCTAATTCTCATTAATGTTTCCCAAAATTTACTTTAAGTTTTCACTCACTTAAAGTTTTTCCTCTCTTTTATTTAGTGTTTTACCATTATTTTCAGGTATTTTTCACTCACTTAAAGTTTTCTCTCTTTTATTTCCATTCACTAACTACTAGTTTTTTGTCTGTTTTATTTTTGTCTATCCTGCCTTTCATATAATTTCCTAATGTTTCCCAATCCTACTTAAAGGTTTCACTCACTTAGTTTTTTCTCTTTTATTTTGTGTTTTTCTATTATTTTCAGGTCTTTTTCATTCACTTTAAATCTTTTTACTGATTATTTTCTCACTTTCTTTAAGGTTTTCATCACTCATTTAAAGTTTCCATTCACATACCTTGAGTTTTTAGTCATTTTTCATGGACTCTATCCTAACCAGTAATAACTTATCGTCCTGCAAGGATTTGACAACTTCCTCACATACAGTATATAGTAAAATTAACATTTTAAGGTTTTTCTTGCTTACATAGAGATTTCATTCAGTTACTGTAAGTCGTTTTTCACTGACTTAAAGTGTTTTTTTTTCGCTTAAAGTTTGGCATTGAAACAGTACTTAGCAATTGTACGATGATTTGGTAGTGCCCACTTGATCTGACCTACTATGTCTAAGCACTGTTTGTGAACGTCATTCTGAAAAGCACCAGTCTCCTCACTTCGTTAGAAAGTAGGCAGTTGCTTTAAATGGGAGATTGGATTGGGAGTCTAGTACTGGTTCTCCCAGGAAAGATGGTTAGGTGAACTGTTTGCCTCATGTCACTCTTGACTGTTGAAATGGGGCGTTAAACTCGATATATAAACAAACAAACAAAATCATCTCATCTTTTGTCTAATTCTCATTAATGTTTCCCAAAATTTACTTTAAGTTTTCACTCACTTAAAGTTTTTTCTCTCTTTTATTTAGTGTTTTACCATTATTTTCAGGTATTTTTCACTCACTTAAAGTTTTCTCTCTTTTATTTCCATTCACTAACTACTAGTTTTTTGTCTGTTTTATTTTTGTCTATCCTGCCTTTCATATAATTTCCTAATGTTTCCCAAACCTACTTTAAGGTTTCACTCACTTAGTTTGTTCTCTTTTATTTTGTGTTTTTTCTATTATTTTCAGGTCTTTTTCATTCACTTTAAATCTTTTTACTGATTATTTTCTCACTTTCTTTAAGGTTTTCATCACTCATTTAAAGTTTCCATTCACATACCTTGAGTTTTTAGTCATTTTTCATGGACTCTATCCTAACCAGTAATAACGTATCGTCCTGCAAGGATTTGACAACTTCCTCACATACAGTATATAGTAAAATTAACATTTTAAGGTTTTTCTCGCTTACATAGAGTTTTCATACAGTTACTGTAAGTCGTTTTTCACTGACTTAAAGTGTTTCTTTTTCGCTTAAAGTTTGGCATTGAAACAGTACTTAGCAATTGTACGATGATTTGGTAGTGCCCACTTGATCTGACCTACTATGTCTAAGCACTGTTTGTGAACGTCATTCTGAAAAGCACCAGTCTCCTCACTTTGTTAGAAAGTAGGCAGTTGCTTTAAATGGGAGATTGGATTAGGAGTCTAGTACTGGTTCTCCCAGGAAAGATGGTTAGGTGAACTGTTTGCCTCATGTCACTCTTGACTGTTGAAATGGGGCGTTAAACTCGATATGTAAACAAACAAACAAAATCATCTCATCTTTTGTCTAATTCTCATTAATGTTTCCCAAAATTTACTTTAAGTTTTCACTCACTTAAAGTTTTTTCTCTCTTTTATTTAGTGTTTTACCATTATTTTCAGGTATTTTTCACTCACTTAAAGTTTTCTCTCTTTTATTTCCATTCACTTACTACTAGTTTTTTGTCTGTTTTATTTTTGTCTATCCTGCCTTTCATATAATTTCCTAATGTTTCCCAATCCTACTTAAAGGTTTCACTCACTTAGTTTTTTCTCTTTTATTTTGTGTTTTTCTATTATTTTCAGGTCTTTTTCATTCACTTTAAATCTTTTTACTGATTATTTTCTCACTTTCTTTAAGGTTTTCAACACTCATTTAAAGTTTCCATTCACATACCTTGAGTTTTTAGTCATTTTTCATGGACTCTATCCTAACCAGTAATAACTTATCGTCCTGCAAGGATTTGACAACTTCCTCACATACAGTATATAGTAAAATTAACATTTTAAGGTTTTTCTTGCTTACATAGAGATTTCATTCAGTTACTGTAAATCGTTTTTCACTGACTTAAAGTGTGTTTTTTCGCTTAAAGTTTGGCATTGAAACAGTACTTAGCAATTGTACGATGATTTGGTAGTGCCCACTTGATCTGACCTACTATGTCTAAGCACTGTTTGTGAACGTCATTCTGAAAAGCACCAGTCTCCTCACTTTGTTAGAAAGTAGGCAGTTGCTTTAAATGGGAGATTGGATTTGGAGTCTAGTACTGGTTCTCCCAAGAAAGATGGTTAGGTGAACTGTTTGCCTCATGTCACTCTTGACTGTTGAAATGGGGCGTTAAACTCGATATGTAAACAAACAAACAAAATCATCTCATCTTTTGTCTAATTCTCATTAATGTTTCCCAAAATTTACTTTAAGTTTTCACTCACTTAAAGTTTTTTCTCTCTTTTATTTAGTGTTTTACCATTATTTTCAGGTATTTTTCACTCACTTAAAGTTTTCTCTCTTTTATTTCCATTCACTTACTACTAGTTTTTTGTCTGTTTTATTTTTGTCTATCCTGCCTTTCATATAATTTCCTAATGTTTCCCAATCCTACTTAAAGGTTTCACTCACTTAGTTTTTTCTCTTTTATTTTGTGTTTTTTCTATTATTTTCAGGTCTTTTTCATTCACTTTAAATCTTTTTACTGATTATTTTCTCACTTTCTTTAAGGTTTTAATCATTCATTTAAAGTTTCCATTCACATACCTTGAGTTTTTAGTCATTTTTCATGGACTCTATCCTAACCAGTAATAACTTATCGTCCTGCAAGGATTTGACAACTTCCTCACATACAGTATATAGTAAAATTAACATTTTAAGGTTTTTCTCACTTACGTAGGGATTTCATTCAGTTACTGTAAGTCGTTTTTCACTGACTTAGTGTTTTCCTTTCGCTTAAAGTTTGGCATTTAAACAGTACTTAGCAATTGTACGATGATTTTGTAGTGCCCACTTGATCTGACCTACTATGTCTAAGCACTGTTTGTGAACGTCATTCTGAAAAGCGCCAGTATCCTCACTTCGTTAGAAAGTAGGCAGTTGCTTTAAATGGGAGATTGGATTAGGAGTCTAGTACTGGTTCTCCCAGGAAAGATGGTTAGGTGAACTGTTTGCCTCATGTCACTCTTGACTGTTGAAATGGGGCGTTAAACTCGATATATAAACAAACAAACAAAATCATCTCATCTTTTGTCTAATTCTCATTAATGTTTCCCAAACTTATTTTAAGTTTTCACTCACTTAAAGTTTTTTCTCTCTTTTATTTAGTGTTTTACCATTATTTTCAGGTCTTTTTCACTCATTTAAAGTTTTCTCTCTTTTATTTCCATTCACTAACTACTAGTTTTTTGTCTGTTTTAGTTTTGTCTATCCTGCCTTTCATATAATTTCCTAATGTTTCCCAAACCTACTTTAAGGTTTCACTCACTTAGTTTGTTCTCTTTTATTTTGTGTTTTTCCATTATTTTCAGTTCTTTTTCATTCACTTCAAATCCTTTAACTGATTTTTTCTCACTTTCTTTAAGGTTTTCGTCACTCATTTAAAGTTTCCATTCACATACCTTGAGATTTTTGTCATGTTAAACTCGATATATAAACAAACAAACAAAATCATCTCATCTTTTGTCTAATTCTCATTAATGTTTCCCGAACTTACTTGAACTTTTCTCATCAAAGGAGTTGGCAACTTCCTCACCACATATGGAGGAAAATCGATATTTTAAGGTTTCTCGTACTCACTTAGAGGTTACATTCACTTCCTAATTTTTTTTATCAGAATTCGTTCAGTTCCTCAAGTCAGGTATCTAGGTTATGTGTGTCCGTATTTATTATAGATGAATTAAACTAATGTAAAGAATGGTACATTTTGGGTACGGGAAAATTTGTTACATGTGATATTAAGTTCTTACTTTTTCTTTGATAGGACCTCAGTTTCTCTTGTTGGTAATGCAGTGCAATGAGCCATCATCAAAATGGAACTTTATTTAGTGAGTAGCATGTCCATAAGGTGAGTATCATAATCAGTTTACAAAAAGTACATGGTTATGTGAACTATTTATCAAATGTATTCAAGATATTTTGGAAATGACTTATACAAAAAACAAACGAAAAGCCTCAGGAAGTACATACAAAACAACCTCTCCAGAGCGGCCCTCTCTTAAACAACAACCTCCCTTTAACAAGAATATGAATTTTCCCGCTGCATGATTTAACTAGTAATTTAACTGCTGTAGAACAACAATCTCTCAACAACAATATAATTTTGCTAGTCCCATAGGGTGTTTCTTTGGAGAGGTTACACTGTTTGTTTGTGATATAAAGCATATAATTGATGGAAGCTTGTTTATTGCTTTTGATTTAATTTTGTGGCACATTTTACGAATTTCATGGAAGCTAGATGATATAGACCTTAATAATAAATAAGTAATACATTTTAAAGATTCCTGAATGTCTAAATATACAGGTGTCACTGATTAGAAGGCTGCACATAAGTCCATCTGATGTGTTATGTTTTGTTAATATTCAAATCAGCTATGTTGATTGTAGATATGGGAGTCCACAAAGAACAGATCAATTTATTTTATTAAATGTTTATTTTTTGTGTTCTACCACTGTACATGTTATATTTACTGGTCAGTAGAGCATGCCGATACAACAAATGTATTTTTATGTTTGATTTGAAACACTTATTGATGTTTCAGTTTAAGCTATGTTTTGACAGCATGCTTAGTTAAATTTAAGTTTATTATCTTTCTAGTTAGATTGACAAATTTTATTCTTAGAAATACATGACTATGTCAAAATGGCTAATATAATTGATATATTAAAATTAATGAATGCTTTCGTTTAAAATGCTAGGTTGTTTTTTTCATAAAATATATACTGTAATTTATATCTTTTTTTTATCACACTTGAAGGTGAATGTTATCTGGTTTGTGCCATATTAAGTCATTTAGTGACTTTATTTTCATGTTTCAATTGATTATATGTAATGTATATTTCAGGATGTTGAAAGGCAAGTCTCACCAACTTGAACCAAGAAGTATCCACATCAGCTGCCCAGTTAGCCCAGTGGTTAGTGTTGGCCTGCTGGTCAAGAGGTTCTGAATTTGAACTCGGTCCGTGACAAATCTGATCGATGATATTACATATGATCCTATGTTAATTGTCCTCCACCCCTGAATTTGGTGGGGTAGCTTGGCAATAGCTTGTGGATAGAATGTGGTTAGTACTGGTTAAGACCTAAAATGAAGTCCAGAAAAGCTGGTTAGGATAGCTGTCCGTCTCAATATTAATGGAAAAGTGTTGAAAATGGCGTTAAATCTGATGAAATGAAAATTGACTTTGGTGTATTGAAAGTGTGAACAAACATTCATGTTATTGAAATGAATTCATTTTAGTGATAATTAATCCCATCACCAACAGAACATTGGGTTTGGACGCATCTATAAAGTGTTACAGATATATTTATTCTTTCCAATTGTAGGTTCATTGACTGAATTGTGTGTTCATTTCAAGGTTTTTTATTTCTTTGTGTAGTAAAATCAAAAGATCATACTGTGAAGCAGAACAGAACAGATACTTTATACATGAATTGAGCAATAGCTCATCATTTACTTATAGTAATATATGGAAAATTAGCATACCACTTTTAACAGACTAGCCTGTCTTAGTATTACAGAATTACAGTCTACTTTTTCAGCATGACCCTTGTAAGCTTATAAGTACATTCTCATGTAAGTTGCTTGATGTAGTTATTTAAAATGTTAAATAGTTGAGTTGTTTTAAAAGCATGAACTTCTCTGTTCTCATTTTTTATATGATTGAATTAATTGAAATATGTTCATGTATTTGTTTTGAATGTTTATCTATTTATTAAATTTTATAGATGTTTGTATGTGTTTGTATTTTGTATACCTGAATTCTAAGGGAAACATATTGGATATGCTCCAGATAAATTAAATTACTTAAAGTTTCAGATTTTAATTTATATTTTAAAATGATAGTAGTGCTTGAACTCAATTATATAAAAATGCACTTATTATCATTGTATCTTTGCCATATTCATTTCATTATCTTGGTTGGGTAATGATATGATTTGTCTGAGCTTATCCAAATTGTTTCTTCATGATACTGTAAGTTTAAAACAATGAGTAAATCTTCCTTACAACATAGTACAAATTTACCAGGTTTAGGTTCAAAACATTAACACTAAAATGTATCAGAAACACTACTCATATTCTTGATCAAACATATACAAAATCTACATTTATATTGGATGATAGTCTCTATGGCTGGATTGAAAAGATCTGGTCCGAATGTTATAAAACTCGAGAATTATCATAATATCATCATTGCTAGCACTTGGGCATAAGAAATTAAAATTGTAATTTGAGCTTAGAGATTGATCTGAAGTCTTATAACCTAGCTGGAGCCCAGTGTGGGCTCAGTTTCACAATGTTAAACTATAAAAGCAATTATGGATATACTAGAAAATTTATTTATTCTGTGACTCACTGTCTGATACAAACAAAGACACCATATGATTTTACACCAATTTCTCATAAGGTGGTCACAAATTCTGGAGTTTAGTGAAAATCATTGAAGGGAAAATTAAGGATAATTCTGATTTTTTTAAATGGGGAACATTACAAGTAGATAACAGGGAAATTACGGGCTACTGGTGTTTTCTCTTTTCATGATTACATGAACAACTTTTCAATATTGAATAATATCAGTATTTTTAGGCTATCCTTATATATTTTAAACTTGTTGTTATGCAGGAGTATTGTCGCAATAATGTATATAAGCAGCAATGTTAACATAGACAGAAAAGGCTAAATGGAAGACAACAAAAGCTCAACCTAAACCTTTGGTTTTCACATTTTTATACAGACGACAGATCAAGCTGTTGCTGTAAAAACTTGTTCACATAATTATGTGTTCAACAAAAAACATATACTATGGCAACTGATAATAAAATGAAATTTTACATTGATTGTTACTATCGGTAATTTCAGTTCGTACATATTTTGTACTGTCAAAGAATTAATTCCCCACAAATGTCACTAGTATTGATAACATTTCAATTCAGCAATATTTTGTATCCCAATTATGTTCAATGGGGTTCAGTCTCCAAACTCAAATCTTATTTCTTGTCTTTTTATATTTTTAAGTTGATTATGTTCAGACAATATTATTTTTAGTCCAACAGCATACTTAATCGAATTTATAGTTAAGCATCAATCAGCTCTATCTTTTCCACCATAATACTTTGAGAATTGAACCGAGATTTGAGCTTGTAGTCCGAGCTCTAGATTTATTGCCCAGGAGACAGAAAGTTACTTAATAAAACAACATAAAATAAAAACATAAAAACCACATTTTATTCTATAAGTTTATTGACCCTTGTATTTGTTTCACAATCCATTGTACCATATGTGAGACATAATCCTCTTCTTCCTGTGTATCACAGTCAGTAAAGGAAATACTGACATTATCATGACACATGAATGAAAATAATTACAATAATATAACCATTCGAATATTCCACCAAAAATATTTTTGATTAAAAATTTGTGTTTTTGAAAAATAAGAGTAATTTTGCAAAAGAAAAAATGGTTTCATTGATAAAAATCATTTTAATGACAAATGAGAAGTTATTTGACAGAAATTTTCAGCAAACAGTAAAACCTCTCCAGAGCGGCCCTCTGTAAAACAACAACCTCTCTATAACAACATTTAAATTTCCCTAAGTTGATATTTACCGTAAATTTAATCTCTGTAGAGCAACAACCTCTATAACAACACCTTCAAAAATTCCCTAAGTTGATATTTAATGTAAATTTAACCTCTGTAGAGCAACAACCTCTCTAGAACACCTTCAAAATTTCCCTAAGTTGATATTCACTGTGAATTTAACCTCTGTAGAGCAACAACCTCTCTATATCAACACCTTCAAAATTTCCCTAAGTTGATATTTACTGTAAATTTGACCTGTGTAGAGCAACAACCTCTCTATAACAACACCTCCAAAATTCCCCTATGTTGATGTTTACTGTAAATTTAACCTCTGTAAAGCAACTGTGAACATCTCCATAACAACACCTTCAAAATTTCCCAAGTTGATATTTACTGTAAATTTAACCTCTATAGAGCATCAAACTCTAAACGGCCAATATTTGCAGCTCTCATAGGGTGTTGCTCTTCAGAGGTTGAACTGTAGTCAGTAATTCAAAATGACAAAGGTTGTGAGGCTTTATTAATTTCGCAATATCAGTACTAAGTTAGGTGGCAAACATTAACATTGATAATTTGTTTGTTCTTTATTCCATCATTTTGTTTATGAGTATGTAATGTTAACAAAAATAATACCAATGACTACACAATATACATATTGCTAATACTGATTAATCACAGTCCATATCCACAATACAACTTAGGTGAAAAATTATGTAAGAATTAGCTTTTTGCCATTATTTAATGCAACATTGTAAGATTTTTCTTATTATTTGTCTAAGAGTGAACATTAATCTTAGAAAAATACTGCGATCTACCATTCATTATTACCAAGACAAAGTGAGTAATGCACTTATCAATGTTTTCCCCCAGAGGGGTGATTATATATGGGAATTAGACATTTGAGGAAATTGGCTGTCAAATTCCCCTCCCATGTGCATACAGTCCTGTCTAATACCTTGGGTTGTGGATTTTTTTGATGTCAAATATCCCAAATGGTAGATTTTCATTATAATGAAAATCTGGAAAATCATTTTAATATACATAAAATGTTCCCATCTAAAGTATCACTGACAGATTGTGTGGGTTCCAAGGGCAGAAAAGTAAAGGAAAACATAACCAGGATATACACACACAAAGATATAGTGTTGATTATCTTTATTATTGCAAAAATTTCCAAACATTTCAATAAACAAAGTCATTCAAGGTCTTCTTCTAAATCTACCAAAGAGGGACAGTCATGTACTGGTGCTGAAAAAAATAAAAGAAATGTTGATATCATGTATTTTAATAACAAAGATTGTCTAAACTACAAATATTAAACAAGATGACATTGATCTATTTGCTGAGTACCTATTCAGCCCTGCACAATCTATAATTCATATACTAAGCTGTATGTCTTCTGTTTTTTTTTTATAAATATTTTGATACATAGAGTCAAGTGATCCCCATAGCAGGGTCAATTTTGACTCCAGGGTCATATTTTGACTGAACAGTTTGAATACATGTCAGATATCTGACTCTATGCATTCTTTGTTGGAAGATTTTCATATGTACAATCATGTACATAACTCTATTGAAAAGTATCATTCACCTGAATTACTTAAAACTTTACTTTTCTATAATATTGAGTTTTTATGCCCATTTCAAAGATATTTCAATCATTATGGTCCTTTTATACTGCATTAGACCCTGTAATCAATAACCAGTACCTGTAACTAATCTAAAAAATTGGTGCCTTAATCATTTCTGCCATTTTACTCACTTTCTACCATACATCAAGGATTTTTTTTTGCAAATGGTACATGCAGGGCTACATATTAAATGACTACTGCTGCATACAGCTCCTAAATTACAATAATGTAGGGCAAGGAGTCAGAAAACATGAATTACAAGGTGTGACTGTAACAAATGCAGGTTTCTACCTGGATCTGGTATTGTGTATTGCTCTTGCTCCTGCTCTTGCCACTGATTACTCAGTGTCTTTGCAGCCTACAAAAAATATCAAACAATTTAAAACATGTTGAAAATAGTCATTTTCGCAGTAGAATTCACTTGTGTGCAGCATTTCATTTTATTTTAATACAGATTTCACTTCTCCATTGACTTTGTTCTGCAATCATTTGACACAGGTGTAGGAGTGTGTGTTGGTGTTCGTGAACTTTGCTTGGTTGACTTTGGGATTTAAGCTGTTTCAACAATATTTCTTTTGACAATACTTTTGGGAAGGTTTGGTGTCTCTAAAGATAGTATGTCTTCCCTTAATCATTTATAGACAGTGGGGCTTTGAGAAACATTCACAATATATCATAAACAGTATTAAGAAACTAAAACTGCTCTAAAAGAAATCAGTGTCACGAATTTCAAACACAAGTATAGTAAAATAACTATATTATAGAATTATGATGAATGAAAAGTAGAGTTCTGCCAATGTAATGATTTTTTTAGATTTTCAGTGGTTACTCATTATAAAGTGCTTTAGAAATATTTTTATACCTTCTCCTTTGCCCATGTCTTCACCTCTTTGACCTGACCATACACATGTATGACCTAGCCAGTTGTTTACCTAGAAAAAATGAATAACACTCTGTAACTGACTGTCTAGGGAAGAACAGTTATAACAAAAACTTATACAAACAGTAGTAATACTTGCTATTTCAAGGACTATAGATAGATCACTACAATGCACATTTCTCATAATGAAATTTAAAGTATAAAAATATTATACTAGTCATTTTTTCAACGTCCTCTATGCTTTCTTGAATGTATTGAACATTTACACTAGTGCCATTATGATCAATTAATTTTATTAGGTATTCTGCTGCTGAAATGTTTTATCAACCTACATGTATGCAAGCACTGGGTCAATAAAAACCATGACAGGTCTTGGCCTAGATATGCATATAACCTTAAGATAACTAACCTCATTTCAGAAAGGGTGCATTTTTCACTATGTTGAATGATCAACTTCAAATTCATTGAAATATTTCAGGATTATGTTGGATGCTGGAACATCATCACCCTGGAACATTGACAAAAAACATCTTTACCAAACAGTATGTCAACATTGAAATTATAAACAGATCTTGAGTTTGTTTTAAAATGACATTTAATCAAAAATCTATAACTTTTTTAAAAAAATGCAGTACACGCAGAGCTCTTTTTTGGACAAAAAATGTAATCCTTCAAAAGCATTAATATGATCCCACTACTTTCAAATCTCCAAGCAATCACATTCTGATTAGCATGCGGAACAGCAAGCACAAATCAATAAACAGTCGGTAAGTCATTCTGTTATCTGTTTCTTTTCTGATACATTTTGGGATCTGTATTAGCACTGCAGGTTAGCTCAGTTTTCGATTTTTCCGTATATTTGTTGAACTGATGCGATGATAGTTTGAAATCAAGCCTTTTCATGCCTTCGTTCAGCAAGTGCCGTGTTCCCGAAATAATATGTACGTCCGACCTTAGACATTTTGGCAGATTCCTTTGAAATTTCTGACGATTGTAGAGTGTAGGCTACATTTTGTATACCTACATGACGATATGCATTGTTTTTGGATTGTTTTCATTATGAACAAATGCGCGGAGGAAACGCGGACTGGTTATCATAGTTTTCTCGGGCTATAATCTTTGCCCTGTCCGACAATACCATGCAGCTCATGGAAAACAAAAAGGATTTGTTGAAGTTGAAACATGCATAATTTCCAAATTGATGGGACTTAACATTCAATGGCTCTATACTTAGAATGAATAATTCAGAGCTTTTACCTTGAATAAATATTTAAATGTACAATAACCGGATGATCTTATTAGTATTATCTTATAGTGAGCTGTCTACCATTTGGAAGATTTTGAAGATTTTACATCGCTGGATTCGTCTACCATTTGTCTCAGTGAGAGCTTTCTCTTTATGCCCTTGTTTTAGCAATTAAAGCACCCGTTACAAGTGTCCAATCACATTTTTTAATTGACTTTGAATGTTAGTAGGCCTTTTTCTCAAAATGGTAAAATGGAGTTAGCTCATTATTATTCTCTGGCGATGAAATGTATGTGAACATCAAAAATTAATTACATGAAGGTGTTTGTCCATTGTTTTTTATAGGAAACTAAAACACCATCAATTGACGTAAGAACATGGAACTGTGACGGTTGATGCTTTGTGTATCTTTAACTCGATACTTTTAATTTTAAAACATATTCTAGCGAGTGGCATTGACGTTCTTGTTCATGTCACTACAATGGTTGGTCTAAATACAAATCCATTTCTTTAAATAAAAGAAAACTAAATACTACACGTTTATTAATTCAACTTCATTGAATAAATTTGTAGATCACGAACCGATTTATGTATGTCCATTTGCCTCAGCCGTTTGTGTCAGAATGCATGTCCAGTGGTACACCTTTTTAGATTGAAGAAAGTATATAATATGAGTCAATATCAAATTTGGGTAGATTTTGGACGAGGTACATTTTAAAAATCGGAGCATCATAAAATGCCCCAAAAAATGGTATTTTTCTTGTAGGAAAATGCATTTAGAAATGTGAATCACGACTGCCAACGCAAAATAACATTTGCAAATTGTTTACCTGGGCTTTAACAAACATGACTTCCACTAGTGTGTCCTTAACGTAACAATATGAAAAATGCTTAATGTTTTTTTTTTATCATAATATAATTATGATCTGACAACACTAATCTTTTAGATAACTCAGTAAATGCATACCAAGAAAAGAAAACAATCTGAAATAACTTTTTGTCAATATAACAATACGTCAGGCAGGTAATCAAAGGTCTCTTAGAAATGAATATACAATTATTAATCAAGTGAACTGTTTCTATTTTCGTCAACTTAATACATTCAACTTTAAGATATAAACCTCAAGTTATACTTTTAAATTCTTAGCTTTTACTTCTTTTTTCACCATTTTATTCATTGTAACACTAAAGACATATACATAACACCAAGGACTATGAATCATAACTGCAAAGACAACTGTTGTGACTTCCTTGATTATTTGTGAAATTAAACTGAACAATAACAAAACATATGACGAATAAAACATGTTTGATATTAAACAATGTAAAAAAATATGCATACTATATTACAGAAAACTTATAAAAATGCGCTAAGGAAGATTATTTTTTTATTGCAAGGAATAATATGTAACAGGAAAGACATTTTCAAAGTGATTTCTAAAATACTTTAAAGTGACTTCAATCAAGTAAATTATGCTTCATTGTTAGTGCTCAGAAATATTCATTTTTCTAAACAAGCAAAGACTGATTCAATTATAAAGATAACTCAATCTGACTAGAGCATGTGTTACTGTAAAGACAATATTAATTAATTTACAGACAATTCAATAACTAATAACCTGGATAACATTGACACATTGTTTAGTTAATATAAACAAAAGTATTTCCAAAGTCAAAGTGTGGGACAGGAGCGTAGATAGACTGCCATACAACTTTATAACATGTTTAAGTACTTCTTTCTACGCATATTTTACTACTCTGACGCGTCTCAACCTTTCTATTAGTTCATGTTCATTTGATCTCTTCATAGTCATATTTCATGATAGATCCTTCAATATCAAAGACCGAAAGAAACATTGTGACAATCTCTACCTAGTTTATACATACACAATATCATTCCGTACATCAGTTCCTTCTACATCTTCTTTACAACAAAAGTAACATCTTCATAAGATATATTTTTTCTTGAGGATGATTTTTACAGTTAGGGACCACCTCTTTCTGTTTAAATTTGTAAAGCACGTTACAATTAGAACGATTGATGTTTTTGAATATTATGATTTGTATGTTCGCGTTACTCTATTCCTATAACATTGCTATTCTTTTCTACAAGTTAAACTAGCTTTTGTTTTAATCGGCTCCTTTAATTTGTATAATTGTTTACTGTATTTACAATAGTTTTTCTATCAGACTGTTCTCCATCTATGTTTAATTTACACTACATTCTATGTCTTTGCCATGTACATTATCTGGTGTTTTCCATAGTGTAGTCCTGGAAATGTGCGAATGTGTTTGACTCTTTTCTTTATTTTTACATTTCTTTGTTTCTGAATTGTTGTTCTTTTTAAGATTTGAGTGTTTCGCTCCTGAGTAATATCATTGTACTGTTTAGCATCTAAACCCTTTGTTGTATAATTATACAATTATTAATGCTATAGCCATACTATGTTGTCGTATCTGCCTCTTGAATACTTTCAAACGGCAGTAATGTTGAGGTTAAAAATGTGCAATTTAACAGTCAGTAAATACAGCAAAGATGCAATATAAAACAGACACAGAGTATCATTCCGCCGTTACATTGTTTAGAGCTCATGAAAGGTTTGAGTTATAAGGATATATTAGATAGTTTAAGTTATACTGAAAAGACAGAAAATCTGCCTAAATTTGATATCGATGAGGTCTACATAAGGTTGTAAAATTATCCATTTTAGTGAGAAACTGCGTCTAATATACTTGAATATTCTGAACACATACATGTCTATATGAATTTATCATTAATAAATCAAATTTATATATTTCTTCTTACATATAAGCATGGCTACCTTTTTCTATGTCTGTTAAGTCTACAGTAAAAACCTTGGTTTTTATGAAGTAGATTTGTGTCTGTCGTAGGGCGTAGCTTGCCTTATAATAATGTGTAGGCATCTTTCTAAGAGGTGCATGTTCCGGTGTGATGTAGCCTTAAATAGTTTAATATGAAGTTCTTGCAGTTCTGCATGTACGTTGTTTCAACCCTGTGTGCTCTGATGGTCGATTCCTGCAGCCCCTAACCATTCATTTTTATTGCGTTTTTCGCATTGCTATTTTTTTATTAGCAAACATGTAACCACGTGCCTATAGTGCCTATAGGAAGCTACGCCAGTCTCCACATCTTTATAAATACACCTCCACCACAAACTGTTAACATGTATTAACACCAATAAACCATAATTTTATATCAAGTAGCTCAAACATTTATTAATAGATAATAACTACTTTATTACTAGCTGGGTATAACAAAGGGATAACACAATTGATAAACCGCCTTATTTGGAGCTAACCTTTGACATAAAAAATAGATTTAGCTAATCTCCACCACTACGAACAGGCCGTTTTAGTCAGGAACGAACAAACTCATAGTACCAATGACTGACATAAAAGATTTATTTCCAATCAATATTACTTTACAATTACTTAATATGTTCATTGTTGTCTTTTTATCAATTTATCATTAATCCAACGTTTACAGCTAAATTCTTATAGATTAGTGTAGTTTCCTGTTGACTCTTGGTTCCTTATCCTTTTTCATATGTTCAGACGCAAAATATATGTACAAGGGGTCTTAAATTTTTGTTGAAATCCTCCTCAGTTGACACCCGATTTTGTTCAATCGTTTTAATTCACAACATATATATGGAATCAACAATTGTAATGTGAACACGAATTACGTCACGATGTTATTACGATATGACTTCGGTCTGTTAAAGGTGTCATTCAATACACGTTTCGTTTTCAGGAAATTCAATTTGTGTTCTCACCAAGTGCCTTAACAACGACTCATTTGTAACCGATTTCTATTTATACTATAAGGATTTCAAACTCTAATGCATAACCTCCATTTTGAAGAGTACTCAGTTTCATGATTTTTTCTGATATACATTGTATTGACATATTCCTAAGGGTTAAGGGTTCAAACCCCAATGGGGCCATACTTTTTTTTTTTTTTTTTAGGTTATTTCTTGTACTTAGAACATGAATATGGACGAAAAAAATTATTCCAAAATATTTTGTTCAGGTTATTGGAATTTATACATGGTTTATTAACAAAAATATTAACTGTGGATTTCTGACACACATTTTTCAAAACCGGACGGTGAAACTTTTTAAAATTCGGCGAAGACATTATACACACACAGAAGTTAATTTTCAGAAAATTTCAGCTGTTGCTTGATGATATTTATCAATTGTTACTTTTTGGTAAAAGGCACAATCTTGACTAAATCTTGAAAGGACGGAGTTACATGTTTCACCTTTTTCTGCAACATCGAAGTTCCAAATACTATATGAACAATTTGGATTGACTAAACATTGGTTACCCTTAGACTTATACACATTCTTGCATGTATTGTATCATCTGTTAGAGAGGTAGGCCTTGTAAAGGTGACTTCATTTGATTTTGAGGTACTATTTTACGCTATGGGTAGAGGAACAAAAATGGTCACACATCCTCTCTTAACTGACGGTAAAAGTTTTTTAAAAAATCACCTGTTAGTGTCTTAATGGATATACTAAAAATGACAATATTTAAAATACAATCCTTACCACTACATATCATACTATATACTATACCTAAGCAACGTAAAGAACGTTTGGAAATAGTGATTTGAAATATTTAAGGGCTCATCTATAACTACATCTGGACTGGACATACTTGTGTTTAACTGTTGGTGTGTATTCAATTTACCAAATACAATGAGAGAGACGGGTATTCAATCATGAACCGATATCTGGCACAAGCATGCTCACTGACTAATTAAAGAAAAACGCAAATTTAAGTGAATAAATATTTAATTTAAGATTGTCCCTTAACAAAACCCCATATAGTATTACTAACACAATTCAAATTTGATTTTCGACATTTGTTATTCATTGAAGAAAATATATTAATCATTCATAAATCATGCATAAAGAAGAGAGCCTTATGGCTCTATAACCGCTCACTAGAAAAAAGGTATAATTCTATATAAACCAAGTGACCCAAGGGGCGGGGCCAATTTTGACCCTATGGCAATAATTTGAACAAACTTGGTAAAGGTCCACTAGACAAAGCTACACATGAAATATCAAAGCTCTAGGCATTGTAGTTTTGACAAGAACATTTTTTATTTCCTATATAAGTCTTTGTTAAATCAAGTAACCCCGGGGCGGAGCCAATTTTGACCCCAGGGAAATAATTCGAACAAACTGTGTAGAGTTCCATTAGACAATGCTATATACCAAATATCTTAACGCTATGCCCTGTGGTTTCAGACTAGACGATTTTCAACTTGTTTCTATGGTTGCCATAGCAACCAGTTTTTAATGAAATTTGATTTGTTAAAAAAAGTTTGAAAAGGAACCAACCAAGGAACAAATCAGCCAAGTTTGGTTGCAATCGGCAAAGCGGTGTGGAAGGAGATGCTGTTTTAAGTATATATGGACGCCACTTCACGACGGACGCTGAGTGATCACAAAAGCTCACCTTGAGCTAAGAATTACATGTATTCAAATAATGTCTTAACATGGCATATCTGAACATAATTCTGATTATATTGATATGGTTACATGTATTTTAATCAACACAAATTTCATGACATAAGAAAAATCGAATGATTATAATTGTCTGTTTTGTCATTCACACTGACATCGCCTCTTACAAGATTTTATTAATCGAATTGATTCAATACATCTGAATATTTCACCACTGTCTACAAATTTGACGCTCGGCAAATCAGTCCAGTTCTATAATGTCAAACATCATTCCACTGTCAACGTGACTGCTTCAAATTTTAAAATATCATAAATGTAGATATTTTTAGAGTTTGACGAACAATAAATATACTGTACTGTCATAAAACAGACCAGCACATTCACGGTCCTATAAACAAGTAATTCTTACAGGAAATGAATTAGCAATTTTTGTCCACAATTATTTTTAAAGTTATGTTATAACCACCGGGAAATATCTGGCAAAAGCATTCACTGGTGTAATATCGAGAAACATCCTTCCAACTTGCTCGAAACACTTCAACAAAGGGATCATCTCAAAATCGTCGACTGTGACACAAAACGTAAAAGCTAACGCTAATATAAAGATCAGAATTTGGTGCGCAAAAGCCAAAAAAGCGCAATAGATCGAAACGAATGTTCCCATTATAAGTTATGATAAATACAGAATAAATATATAATTTTATATTTCAATACACCAGACGCAGAAGGTCATATTTTCTTAAGGGAACGGAGACTACATCTGGCGAGGATTTGTACACGCAAGTGTTATGTGAAAAGAAATAAACTAAATTAAGTTGCAGGATACATATTATTTTTGCTGTCTATATTTTTACAGAAATTTTGATCAACTTGACCATCAAACACTATTCAAACATAATTGGATCGACACCGCTGCATATTACAGGACCCAAGATGACATAGCCGATTTCTTCCTGGATTCGACCTGAAAAGAGCTTCATGAACAGCACGGAATATGTGTTTATATATTAAGCATAACAACAGAGATAGTTATAGGATATTAAGTGCCGGGTTTTAACAAGTGTTGGTTATTGTTTTTTTGGATTACATATACACATGCAAAGACAAGATTCATGCCTTTTGAACAATGATAAATATGTGGATTAGCAATGCTAAAATTATATAACGTCTGAGTTAAATATTTATCTAATGTTTAAATAGTGTGATATACTCCCAGACATTGGACTAATGACAGACAACTGGTCCAATATAGTGTATGCCGGCTTCATGAGGCGCACCTGTCAATATTCAAATCAAAACTTTAGAATTATACAAGATCACAATGATTCATTAATATTCATCAGAAATTTCTTATAAGTCTTTAAATATCTTATATTATATTTCTTACCTTTTGTCCTGAAATATGGCGACATATTCAACAGAGGGGTAGTGTAATAGGGTGACTTGGGTAGAGATAAAAAAAATAGTAACCACACGAAACGACAACTGTGGGCACTTCGTACAAAACTTAATATAATTCACGTGATAAAAAAGACGGGGATGTCCCGGAAACGACGCTACACACGTGGAACCAGCATTGGATAGAAGAGAGAAAAGTCCTATGAATACTTCATTATAATTTCTGATAACTTTCCACATAGAGAAATCACTCCGAACACAGTGATGATAAAAGTAGAGTTTGATAAATGAAAGATAAGCTGGCAAAGAAACAATAGGTAATAACAGTCTCCGTGTAATGTTTATGCTAATCCCGAACAGAGCAAAGGTCCGAGAGTTTTGAAGCCATCTTCGAATGTTGCACCTTAGAAAAATATATGTATATAGTTACGTTATATTGTCTGGAATCGTTGCAAGTGGGGACAGACGAAATCATTACATGTACGGACAAACAAACAGACGATTGAACGAATACTCACAACACATCTTATTACAGTAATAGAAGTTGGAGTGGTTTGTATGTGCATTTTCGAGGAATCTTTTTCGTATCTTTATCAATAACACGCGTTGATGGCATCAGATTAAAAAATCGTAGATAATATTTGTTCGTAATATAATGCAATACTTACGACTACTTTGTGAGATTCTATTGGTAAATATTCATGTACAGCTTTACTGTTTTTAACATTCAAATAATAAAAAGATTCAATACTAGCATGTTCATCGCAACACTAAAGTATGTGTTTAAATTACAGAATTCACTGATTATTTTCTTTGGTTCTATATCAACGTTTATTTGCAATCAACATTCCCTCGAAGTAAGTATAATGGTTAATCAAAGGTAGGATTCATCAGACCGGCACAAGATGTAATATAATAGTAAAATGTCACACGGAACGGAACATGAAATTGAGCTTCACGACCTGCGAGCAACAGTTCTAATATTTACCGAATGTGCTTTTCATGGTGAGCTTGCGCGTTTACACGTATCGCGTTGTATTTCAGACATAAGACAAAGCAGGAGTAACGTTACAACATCTTCTGTTTCTTGATAGTGTTCAGTGAAGTAAGCTTCAGGAGAGAGGAGGAAGAGGAGGAGGGGAGGAGGAAGAAGTGTCACAATAGAAATATATAGAACAGTTTGACGGTATACAATAGCAATTACAAAAACACGTAGAAACTATTTTGGAACGGCTAGTGTGGTATATGCTACTTATTATTGAGTACAAAATGTAAGATGAGCAGAACACATAAAATGACACAGTTGTATAATAATATTCCTACATAATTTCATCAACATAGATAATTTTACAAAACCAATATCTCTAAAAAATCTAATCCGAAATGATTATAAAACTTTGAAAATAAACATATAAGTAACCTATTTTTATACTTATATAAAAATAATGAAAAATGTCATATTCAATAACGAATAATTATATAATTTAGTATTTCGCGAATAGTTCTACATGAAGCATCTTTATATCCATTTTTACTTCTATTGTGTTATAATCACAATTAATCAACATTAATATGATCATCATTATATTACATATAAAGTAGATGTAAACAGAAATTTTTGTACCTGTGTCGCCGGCATAAAAGGAGTGAATTGGCAACTCAGCTTTGTTTGTCACGAAGCCTTCATCAACTCTCCATACCTCGTCATTCTCGTCGCAATTACATGGTAGAGACGTATTGAAACACGAATGCGTTTCCCCGCATGCACAATTACCACTTCCGGGTGAGCCTCCGCCGAAGTAATTAGCCATTTGTTCCGTTCGATTCATCCAGAAGGTTGTCAACATTTCTGGGTTATATGGATTATGGATGATAGCAGCCAGACATTCCCAGCGCATGAACTGTGCACACTCGATTGAAGAATCAATTATTGAAATAGTTTCGCCCCATCCGATGAAGTAATTCAGATTGATCTGATATTCACCGGCACCTTCATAACCTTTAACTTGTGTCCTATTCTCTTGGTCATGATCTGGAACGTAATAAACACTTTTTCAATAACATCATATGATATGTTGGCAAGTCAAGTTGTTAATTCTAGACTGCACAGTACCTTTGTTGATCAATAAGCTCAACAACTGTTCTTGAGCAATTTTTCATAAAGTACACCAACCTTTCAGCTTGGGTACATCAGGAGCCACCGACATGTGATTTACCAGTTTGATAATTTCGAAATATGTATCTTACAAAGATTGGATTAAACTGACCAATGGTCTTTTGAGCGAGAGCCAATATATGTAATTTTATATAGTGGGTGGTTCTAAGTTTGTCTTCTGTATTAATAATGTACATGTTTTGTAAATGTCATCATCAAGCGTGTAAATGCATTGATACAATTTGCTAATTGGGCGGTAATGAAGACGAAACATATATAACTCAAACTATATATGTTAGACACTAACGGATAACTGTTATAGCTTTCCCTGGTTCAGTATCAAAGTCACATTCAACTTCTACACCTTCGTATATCATTCCATCACCATCAGGGTCCACATCAGCTATTGTTGATTGGTTCAAACCTCGATCAGCCCAGTCCGCACAATGCCGAGCTTAAACGAATAAAGCGGCATATCATTTGATCCAGAGTCAAGATTAGTATAATGCAAACTTTCACAATTTAAAAGCCACTATTACCTTTAGTTATTCTATGCTAAGGATGTTCCATATCAAAACAGACGAATAGTTTCCATGCCCTTTTTATATTAGTTTGTAATTAATTAGTATATTCACTGTAATGAAGAAGTGATCATTGAAAGTATTATATAAGAGTTTGATACATGGCGACAGTTCTCTGTGATTTGACCTTCATGTTTTGTATGGAATGGAATTTCAGTTTAGGGATTTTGGGGAAAGTAGTATGTTTTGTGTGTGTTTAATCCAAGAATCATTTTATCAATAATTTATTTACCAAGAGGCAGACAGCTAAAGGTATGACAATCGCCAGTTTCATCCGAGTTGCCTTCACAATCAACTGTCAGATCACCAAACGAATCCATATCGCATGTTCTATTTCTGTATCGAACTCCACCTCCACACGTTGTCGTGCACAATGTCCAGTCGGACCAATCATGCCACAAACCTGCAACTATTTCCCAAAACAGATGCTTGTGTAGATACGGAACTTTAATCAAGTCATCATTATTTTATATTAATTAGATACATCTACATCGTTTTCAGGGTGAATTGTAATCAGCTGTTCGTGAATGAATACAAGGAGTAACACGAGGCGTACAACAGTACACACTGACAAACATCACTAAATTTGGGAAAGACTCAAACTGCCAATCTCTGGTAAATTGTTGACCTAAATGCCCAACCGATATATGACTAAAAACTATGTGACTAAAAAGGTTTGACTGTTGTTTTAAAGAAGGTAATCACGTGATATGTACTGTTCGAAATTGAAAAAAAATTAAGTCACACTTAAAAATTATCTTTACTAGATTTTTTATACAGATTAACATATTATATTTTGATTGTATTTTATTATTAACATATAAGTACTTGGGCAAGGATTGGCTCCACATTCTTCCGTTTCGTCAGCAGGACCATCACAATCTGCCCCTCCGTGGAATGGTCCTTTACACGTACGGACACGTGATCTAATCCCTCCGCCACAGGTCACGCTACAATCTTCCCAGGCCAGCCACTCAAGCCAAATACCATCAACTAAGAAATAAGCATAATTGACTGAATCGTTTAAATACAACACATCACCACGTTCAATAGTTAAGGTAATTATGACGAATATGACAAGACATACGACCCTTGTCTTAAAATATTTTTTCACTAAATTTCTAAATGAATAACTGTGAGCTGCACTTGAAACTATACGTAGAAATGTGGCTTCCAATAAGCTCAAATAAACGATTGCTTGCTAGACATACCTGGACAATCTTGTGTGTTACAATCCTGAGAGTCAGTGTAGTTTCCCTCACAATCGCTTCCACCATGAAACGGACCATTGCACGTTCTGTTCCTAAATTGTACACCGCCACCACATGTGAGGTCGCACTCATTCCACGAGCTCCAATCTCTGAATATACCATCCTCTGAAAAGTTTCGTTCAATAAAACAGTCCAATTAAAATTGAATACAGTTGCCAGAGGGTATGTTAAACATGGTATTGTTAAGTTAGATATTTTTGCCTTAACTTTTCTCAGTGCCGTTTTAGTTATCAATAAATTGAAGAATATATATATCGTAGATCTTTAGTTTAACATGTGGAAACAGATTTTACAAAAAAGAAATTAATGTTAATATTTTTTTTTTTAAATGTATACTTGTATTGCTACAATATTAAATACTTATGTGAATTAGCAATTGATTAAGATATATTTGAGACGATTCCACCTACTAAGAAAACAAAGATACATTAAACAATAACAACTTCTGAAAGTATGTGGTTGTAAATGAATGAATGTGATCAAAGTTATTATAAAGCATTTTAAAACTTTTTAAACATTTTGTTAAATAATATAAAACATTATATTGGCAGATTACAAGTTTTATAATGCAGCAATTAATGTAGTAATGTGATATGAATTTAATAAGAAATAGATTTGGTTATATAATTATTATAACATAATAATCCTCTAATTCCATAAGGTAAAAGTGTTGACGGTACATTTAATGCAGACAACATTACCGCGAAAGAAATCTGAAGAAATGTATTGCCAATGTTATTATGACAACAACCGTTAAGTAAGAAAATGCAATAGATATTGAAATTAAATGGTTAAGAAATTCAAGATAAAGAAATTGAATTACAAACGTGAATGCATAACAACATGTAGTGTAAATCGGTGAGTGGAAAGGATAATGCGAATTGGAGGCGTAAGTGCAAAGGGTGTAGAATCCAACAGACATAGGCAAATGCTATAACTATCTCGATACAAACTATCACCCACCCACCATATCACTGATGGATAGTTATGTGTTAACGAATCATTGATAAGTATAGAGGCGGAATTTTTCACCTAGTGTTGACATATTGACCGTCTCCAAGTCGATATAACATCAGAAATACTCATTATCCCAACACATGGTTATAAATTCCTAACTAAATGGTTATTTCAGGTTTATAAGTGTAAATGGTATTTAAGCATCGTGTGACGTGTAGTGCTACGATTAATATATGTTTGTTTTTCTGTATGTATGTCTGACCGGGACAAGGGTTTGTATTGCAATCCCTGCTTTCCGTATCGGTGCCAGTGCAGTTGGCTCCTCCAAACAGGGGACCAATGCACATCCTGTGTCGTGAGTGCACAGCACCATCACACGTGACTGGGCATTCATCCCAGTCACTCCATGTATCCCAGACTCCGTCAACTAGAACAGAGATAACACAATAGCGTTATTGAAATGTATTCTTACGAAATAAACAAGTTATTTTCACCGGTTGTATGAGCATGCAACTATTTCAACACTGTCGATAGATAAAACAAACTGGCATAATTCAAACTGCAATAGAGTCGTTATATTAACATTAGGTAACAATCGCTCATAAGAAAATGTTAACAATTTTTTAATCAGTTTATGTCTGTTTTTCCTCGGGCTAAAACGATCCACCAAAGGGCAGGATTATTTAACAAAAATCCAGCATAAGCGGCGGATGAAGACCAAGGCCTTCTGTAAGTCAGCTGGACAGCTTCATGACAAGCTATTTCTTTGGTCCCGGGTAAGATTCGAACTCAGCGATGAGGGCTATGGATAACTCTATCCGCTCGACCTAAGAAGCCTTTTTGTACAAAGAGATTAATAGAACATGATTAATAGTTTGTAAAAACTGTTAATCTAATTGAAATAGCGACTTTACCTGGGCAGTCGAAGTCATTACATGTCTGATTGTCTTTGCTTGGCCCTACACATTCTGCCCCGCCATGATAGGGTCCATCACACAATCGATTCCTCCACTGAATCCCACCACCGCATGTGATGTCGCATGCCTCCCATGGTGACCAGGTTTGATAGACACCGTCAACTAGCAATGATAAACAAACTTATTTTAATGTAACATAGTGGTCATAAATAACTGGAAAATAATTTTTATATTCTTCGAAAAGTTTTTTTTATAATTTCTCTCATTGTAAGTTGCCTTATGAAATCCATAAAAGTTATACAAAAATGTGTTAGCTTTTAGGTGGTATTGTCCTTTTCTTTTTAATTTGTTTTATTCGCTTCACGTGCATCCGGTTCGTGTTCTTTATTAACAGACGCACAAAACAATGTTTATAAAAAAGCAGCTTCCAGAGTAATCCCTTACCTGGACACTTATGAGTATTGCAATCCCGTGAATCTTCAAGCGCATCTGTACAGTTTGCTCCTCCATAGAACGGACCAATGCATGTTCTATTTCGCCATTGTATTCCACCGCCGCACGTGACGTCACATGAATAGAATTCTGACCATTCAGACAACACTCCATCCTCTAAAGATGAAGACGACGAAACGTAAATTAACGGCTATGATTGAAATTCGAGGAAACAACATGGCTTAGTAATGCATCAAGTGGAATGGCTGACAAAAGCACTATGACTATGCATATAGTCACTAAAGAGGTTGACATCGAAATGTGATAACAAGTATGAGTTTTCTTCATTCATAGTTGTACTACATAATAATTACTATAAAATATTATAATTTAACGATTTTGAAAACCTTTAGGTTCTATCATAATTATCAAAATGAAATAATAAAGATGCATAACAGACCGATACAAAAATATGAAAAAAATATTTAAACGAAAATTATCATTCTAAATCAAAGTGTGTGATAATTGAACAGCATACTTGGACAATTATGTGTATTACACTCCCTGGTTTCATTGCTCGGAGCCGGACATTCAGCACCACCAAAGAATGGTCCAATACATATTCTGTCACGTGTCTGATGACCACCGGCACATGTGACCGAACACTCTTCCCAGTTTGCCCAGTCATCCCAAACACCATCAACTAAAATGTTATTTATTATCATGTTTCTTTTATTCCAGCATATCAATCGGTAGATCATGACTAACAATAGTTTTTTATCAACATTGTAAGGAAATCATTGCAATAAAATAAATTGAATCTAAAGAAAAACCTAACAGTTGCATTCTGAAAAATACAAATCCATACGCATAAAACCATTACAAAACGATCCCAAAGCTGAGTAGTATACATATACGACTAGATTGCAATATCACTTAGTTTGTTTAAGTGTGTCTACGTTAACAACAGATTATAACCTGAAGATATTGGGAAAAAAATTTACATAGAAAAATAAGCACTTACTTGGACAGTTGTGTGTGTTACAATCTTCTGTAGAAATATCATCACCAGGACACTCAGCCCCGCCAAAGAATGGTCCGGTACAATTCCTATACCTCCATCGTGTTCCGCCACCACATGTAACATTACATGCGCTCCAAGGTGCCCAACTTTCCCAGACACCATCCACTACAAATAATCATCATGTAATACTCGACGTCTCAAAATTAATTTTGTTTCATTAAAATGATTTGCCACGTCAGTGAATCCCTTGATGCATACACTATGGCAATAACAAACTGTTTTAAAGCTATACTATTTGGACTTATATGCAGGCCTAATGATTTCAATTATCTCGCTTGATGATAACTAATGATATGCAAAATCAACTTTCACCACTGTTATCTATCTATGTACGTTACGGTACAGGTCATAAACCGATGGAAATACACTTCAACGCCTTAATCACATAGTGCGCTATCTACCATTTTGAAGATTTTGAGATTTGCATCGTTGGATTCGTCTCAGAGAGAGCTGTCTCCTCGTGCCTTTTTTTCAGCAAATGGAGTCCCGTTAAAGAGTTTTAATAACATTTTGCGCTATCTCCATGATTTTCAATTGACATTGAATGTTTGAGCCTTTTTCTCAAAATGGTAAAAATGGAGTGAGTTCATTATTATTCATGTTATTCACACAAACGAAAATCAACGTTTATATAGAATTCATTAAAGGCGACACAACAAATGTTGAGGAAGTACAAAAACATAAGTATAGACAGAGTTACAAAGAAAAGCGCACAGCTTGAGATAACAAAAAGTAAAATAGATATAGCTCAAGGAAATGGGGAGATTTACAAGGACAATACCACACAGAATTACGTTTGTTAAGGATTACAGATATTATCTATCACACAGATACAAACAGCACACATCGGGGACGCAACAATGAACGCAACGTAAAGCAACGTATCATACCTACATCAGCATTCTTGAAAGGGGCTAACGTCTCGTCGATGGATGAAAAACGCCAAAAGCGCATCGCGTGTCATGTTTGTAAACATAACGCAAAATAAGCACGATGATGAGACTACAATAAACGCTAGCTAAACACATAATGGATAACATCCTAGGCATGCGGGCTGATTACTCTGGGGACACATTGCCTACCAGGGCATATTTGCGAGTTACACTCGCGAAATTCTTGGGAAGGTCCCTCGCAGTCAAGACTTTCATAGCTGCCTGTAGTCCCTTCGCAAATGCGTACTCGAAGCTTTTCGCCCCCTCCACATGTTTTAGAGCAGGCTGACCAGACTTTCCAGGGACCCCAATGACTTCCTATTGTTTGTGATGTGAGCAAAGATGATCAAGAAATTTGTGATAAAAGGTTTTAGAAAAGAAATCTTTATTTCTACCAACTAACGCATATGTTTGAATAATTCTTATATAATGAAAGAACAAAATTTAATGTACTATAAATTGATAACGCAAAATTCTTACCCAGTCATAATTAATCCGATAAAAGTTTATTTGGAATAGTATCATTTCCTTGAACTGGTAATATAACTAACCATTAACAGTATGCGTTAGCTGCTAAATGTGGATGGATTTAGAGAGAAAAAGGACTTAGGAAGAAATTTACCAAACAATTCAAATTTTGGCAAGAAAACGGTGTTAAAGACAATAATACTGATATCAAAGGTACAAAAGGTAAAAGTGAGAGATCAGATAAAAGATTTAATGAAATCAAACACAATGTTCGACAAATAAAGGAGAAAAATGTTTAAACAGACAAATATGCTAGCACACCAAAGCATTATTTATTGGGTAGCTTCCTCACATGTAAAATAGCGCCGCTGACAGGCAAGTGTTTACCAGTCAGTGACCTTAACAACTCTATCACAGGCCCGGAATAATTATAAATTATGTGCTAATACTTTGTCTGACGGTTGAAGTAAAAATGCAATAAAGTAAATCATTGTAATTATATGATGATGTCAGCAACCATTTATTTCTAGTAACGTAATCTTCCAAAAGGTTTTTATTAACTTTATACGTACGGACGCTTGAAGTAAGTGAATCACAGTCTGGTCAAATGACCACTAAGTGTGTACTGTACGTCTGTAAAGATATTCATAAAGCATTTACCTGGACATTCATGTGTGTTACAATCCTCTACGTCATTCTCAGATCCTGTACAATTGGCACCACCATAAAATGGACCATCACAAGTTCTCAATCTTTCTCTTTGTCCAGTACCACATGAATGTGAACATTCACCCCAAGACTCCCAATCATTCCACACACCGTCAGCTGAAAGCAGAACATTGTATCGTGATCAGTGGAAAAAATTAAAACATCGTTATATCTATAAATATTTCCCAACAAACTCCAAATTGTCTAAAGTTTTGTCCCGACGTTTCTTTTTCTGTCACAGTGTGTCTTTTAGCTCTTGTTAGTTCTGAACTGATACAAGATTACCTGAGTAATGTTGTACTGATTCATTCATAATTTCATACATACTCGTACATCCACTAGAGAAATATTCCATTCTAACACATAGCTCGCTATAAATAAAATAGTCTTACATGGGCAATTATGACTGTTACAATCTTTGAATTCTTCAGTTGGTCCCGTACAATTCGATCCACCATGTTTAGCATATGAGCAATACCGGAAACGACCCGAAGTACCACCACCACATGTTACATTGCAGGTCGACCATTTTGACCATAACGACCAGTCACCATCAACTGTGCAGAAAATACGAATATCAGTATATAACATTTTCATTGTACAAATTTCTTGTTTCGCCTTAATTCTTAATTATTGCAATATATTATTTTAATGTAAACATGTCAAATACTGCTTAATAAGTCAATGGTCGGTCAATGTGGTACATAGACATTCGAGTACGACTACAACATTCCTAAACTCAAAGACATACATATATTTCTGTTCGTATAAGGTACGCCAATTTCATCCATTAAGAAACAATAGTAGTCTTACGTATCATCTTTGATAATGCGCAGCATTGGTTACCAGACACGTCGATATAAAGGTACAGTAATGTTACGTTACCTGGACATGGATGTATATTGCAGTCTTGAGACTCTATGTCGGGTCCCTCACATTCTTTGCCGTTATGAAAAGGTCCTGTACATATACGTGTACGATTCTGCAAAGCTCCGGCGCACGTTACAGGACACGTGTCCCACTCGGTCCATTCTTCCCATACACCGTCAACTAAATAACGTTTACAATAACATAAATATTATATATTTCGGCAATAAAAATGACACCAAAAAGCGCAAGTTCAGTACATAATTATACAATATTTTCTGATTTAGCGGCTTCGGGATTAATAGTAGCAAAAATGTCCTGAAAATGTGAAAAAAATTAGAATGTTATGAGTTGAACTTCATGCTGGATGTTTCTGTTTGTAATTTCAATTTTTATTTTAATGTATCATTTTCACGGCCGATTTCGATAACGGAAGTAGTCCTCAGGTGCGCATCAAAAATGCATGCGCCCAGCGAGTGATGGCCTAGTTGAGTTTAACAAAGGTCAACTCACAAAAATGTGTCAATACCTGGACACCAAATCAAGAAGCAATCTTCAACATCGATTGCCGGGCCAGAACATTCGTCTCCACCGAAGAACGGTCCATCACATTCACGATTTCTAGAGCGTGTACCATTCTCACAAGTCGTACTACAGTCAGTCCATTCAGACCACGTATCCCAAATACCGTGTACTAAAATACACGATACAGTGTATATAAAGATGCAAAGATTTATCACAGTAATACACGTTGATTGACTCAATGTATACAACCATATGTACATATTAATTTACAACACTAAATGATTGTACATATCTTATCAAACATGAGTTGTTGTGAAAGGCGAAGGAAATGGCAGCCTTTGAGGTACATACTTACTGTCGTACATTAGGCAATGGTTTGAAAGCAGTGAGTCGCATTTTATATGATTGTGTGGACTTGTGCATTCACAACATTGCAAATGACAGGATTTACGATCAGTTCAATGTAAGCATGCATAACAATGGTTACATCACGAACATTTAAAGCATTGCAAGGAGGGGTTTTGTTTTCAGGAGTTTGAGGTCCAAGAGCTTCATCG
Organism: Lutraria lutraria; assembly: GCA_964023205.1. Classification (NCBI taxonomy): domain Eukaryota; kingdom Metazoa; phylum Mollusca; class Bivalvia; order Venerida; family Mactridae; genus Lutraria; species Lutraria lutraria. The sequence continues at coordinate 16,968,706 of OZ026838.1, forward strand.
ACGTCAGCCTTTTAACTACGCGAGAAAAGTAAACTTAGTAAATATACTCGCACGCTTTCTGTATTAATATGAACTAAAATGATAAATGAAATACAGTCAAATATTTGTCAAAATAAATAAGAAAATAAACAAAGTGTTTATTTTTATAAATTCTGCGGTTTTGAGTGTTTTTCAGCGATATGTAATACTATACGTTTCAATAAGAGAAAGCTGAATAGTATGTGCATGTCGAAGTTCTTGTCAAGAGCTAAAGGAATAACGTCTCGTTGATGGAAGACACCAGTAGGATAACATTCTGAATTTACGACCAGGATTACTTTTGTGAGTGTATGCTCCTCTAATGAAGCGGTCACTTTTATACCTGGACAATTGCTAGGGTAACAATGCTCGACCTCTTCTTCTTTTCCTTCACAAGGTGCCCCGCCGAAGTAGGGACCATAGCATGTACGGTTTCTTTGCGTGCTACCTCTACCACATGTGAGACTACATTCTGTCCATGCTGTCCATTCCGTGAATATCCCGTCAACTTAAAGTACCAAATTAACACCATCTTTATGTAATATTGAGAACAAAATGTCTTAAACTATATGATCACGGGCAACAGCAATTGCAGATTATATTAATAAAACAAGTAATATACATGTATCCTAAACTAGAACATAAATTATTTCATTTACATTGTACATTGTTGTTCGAAGATGTTATCAAGCCGTTAAGTATATTATAATTTTACGTGTACAATTTTCTTACAGAGATTATTAAAATAATCCACTGTTGTTTTAAATGCAATACATGTTTTGCACTTGCATTCATAAGATATATTATGAAAAAATGTTTAGTTAACAGATGGTAATTCCAACAGGACATACCTGGACAGAATTGTTCATTACAAGCTCTGAGCTCATCTGCCTCTCCTGAACAGTTTGCACCTCCGTCGTAAGGTCCAATACATGTACGAAAACGTGTTTGTTCTCCAGAATTGCAAGTCTTTGTACATTCTGTCCAGTTGGACCACAACTCCCAAATTCCATCAACTTGAACAATACACATACAATACAATTAGATCACGGGTTTCGGTAAATAACTATTGCCTTGCCTAGCTGATTGTTGGAAAAAGGAGAAGAAAGAAAATGCATGATATTTCAGACTGTATTATTATTATTGTCTTATTAATAACAACAAAACAAACGTTTATCACTGAAGCACAAGTAAAAAAACGATTGGAAAAGTACATCTTAATGCTATTCTTACTGAGATAGCATGTTATGTTACACTTTAAGCATGTATATTCAAAATCCAATACTGATTGTATGAAAACCTGTTATGACATTATTTACATCCATTGAAAACATTCAGCTATTGATTAATGGTTTAGTTTCAGTGTTATGGTGAACGTATATATCTATGAGTGATCTTATAATATTGTTGTTTGATATAGTAAAAGTACATGTGGTCAGAAACATCCAATTGGTTACTTGAATTTGCATGTATTCGTATTAAATGAAATGCTATTCATCATCTTTTATAAACAAAGCTTGCATTATTTAGAAAATTTACCTCTCATATAATGACTTTATTTAAACTTTTGTGTAGAGGAGTTTATGTTTCTTTAAGATATAAAAAGGACAAAATAATGATCTGTTAATATGTTTGACACTGCACAAAATATCGAATACATGGAAGTATTAACGACCAACGAAAAGCAAGTACAAGTATAATCACACCATAAGTTAATTAGTAGTTAGTATAATCACATAGTAAGTTAGTAGTTATGGTTACAGGTTTGTTAGAACACTGATACACAGTTACACAAATATATACACATATACATATCACATCGCTTTTATTATGACAAACCCTTTTATAATAGACCAATACGGTGGAGCTGAAAAACAAGAACACGAATTACACATTTACACAAACACAAAATATATAAAGATACATATTTGGAAATATTTTTGGAATAATCCCAATATGATCAAGTTTATTGAACTATTGGAGAATGATAATTTGAACATAATTTATAATTTATCCCGTAATTGTCTATAAACCATTTGAAAAGAGAAATGCTATTTTCTAAGCAAACTAGAACATTCTCATTTTGTCTAATTATGTCACCATTGTTCTTGGACATAACATTGTTAGATAGATGTTAAATTATTGTATTGATATATGACTTCAACTTTATATGCATGCGGTATGATAGGCATAATGTCTTATTTGCCAAAATAAAGCTATCTATATGCAAGTCAATGTGTTCAAATCGATGGTTTGGCTTATAGATAGATAGATACCAGATTTATATAGCGCCCTTATCATACTGTTCGTACGTTCAAAGGCGCTTAACATATGTTGCAGCCACGAAGGCGCAGATGCATCCTCTACCAGTGCAGATATAGCATGATCTGGCCAGAGGGACAGACTGAGAGAAAGTCCCAAGAAGGGAGAGAAATATATTAGATACAGGCATGTCCGGTGCGGGAAGCGCCTAGCTCTTTTTTCGAATAGACAGCCTGATTATTTTAATGTGCCCAGTGTATAGCACCGATACACAGCTTCCTGGCACCTTTAACCAGTATTTATCCAGTCAGATATAGCGGGAATACCATGAATAGAATTTCTGAAATCTCCATGGCCCAGACGCAGGCTTATAGTACCACCGTTTGTGTTTAAATAAAATGAAATTAAAAAAATATATATTGCATCAATATTTTATGCGTTTTGTATTTAGGTTAATAGCCGTGTAGTTCCGAGTGGGTCTTATTTAGAAGAAAGCTATAACGCCAACAGTAATCACGATGACAACACTTAAATTATCACTAAGTTAACGATGCCATTTTAAAACGATTCCCTTCCCATCAAATCAGAATAAGATTAATAAATTGTATTGGATGCTCAAGGTAAAAGTGAAAAATAACAGAACGGGATAATTGTGGTTAACAGAACCATGGAAAATGAATGTTTGTCTTCAAGTTTCTTGTCCTTATTTAACTGTGTTTCTCCAGAATAAGGAATGCTGATTCATCCTTTATGTATCAAATTATTTCATCAGTATTCATTATTGTTGATATACACAATATACTTGTGATGATGCATCATTAAATTCTTTTCACGATTACATTATGAAATAAGTGTTGTTTTATCAAATAAAATATTTTTGTGTGGATTATAAAAGACGAAAAAGTTCGAAATGTATATACTAAGATGTGTCTAATCGAACATTTTAAACTGAATTTTAAAGAAGCTGCATTAATTCCAAGCTAGCAAACGGAAAGAATTGATATTCATCAAGTTCATAAACATCTGTAAGTCTCATCATTCATTTTAATGTGATTGATTTACAGTAAAAATAAAATAAGTCTAAAACACTCGTGGTAAAACTAGGGAATCAAACAAAGGGCTCAAGACTGGGCCAAAAGTTCGGTTTTCTGTGAACTCTGGTTTTTACAGAGCTTTTGATAAAAAATCTGAAAAAGTGGGACCTCGAAAACTGACTGATTTTCAAGGAATTCCGGTTCTTTTTCAGGGGGTCTACTGTACAAGACCAACTAACAAACAAAACACTTATTTGCTGCAGAAGTTCATGCTTTAACCGGTCGGGCATATATCTAACGCACATACCTGCACAAGTTTGTGTGTTACAAGTAGTGGTTTCCTCGGCAACACCTTCACAAGTATCACCACCATGGAGCGGTTGGTGACATGTACGTATCCGTGTCGTATGACCACCGCCACATGTACGAGTACAAACAGACCATACTTCCCATGTGCTCCATTCACCATCCACTTAAAGTGAAATGCATGAAATGTTATTACCCGACGCATTATATAAATGTCTTGTGTAGTTTTTTTCTTTGCTGTTTTACATAAAACAATGGGAATTTGCCAGAATTTGTAATTTGAGTCATGCTGCGAACTGTTGACTGGTCGACATTTGCTTGCCTCGACATCGGGTGTTTCCGGTATTTGTTATTTAAAAGACTCATAACTGATACAACAATATTTCTGAAGTATTTAAATAAATGAATGTCATTTGAAAATTCGAGTCCCTTTGGAACAGTATTTAACATTCTATTATTAATTTTAATCTCTCTAAACTAAACTATTTACTTCTAGGTTTTGATAACGATAATCTGCGTAAGCACCAATTGTATTTATATATGAGCGCCATGATTTGCGTTGTCAAATTACGTTCTGACTTTTGTATAGTATTATTACATTCTTTTAGATATCAATTTTAAAGAAGGAATCGTAAGATAATTACCTGGACAGTTATGAGAATTACACGACTGCCACTGTTCATCTTCTCCATCGCATGTTTTCCCGCCATGAAGGGGGACATTACATGTACGAGTTCGCTGTTGGCTCCCCCCGCCACATGTAACATTACAAGTTTGCCAGTCGCTCCATTGATTCCATTCTCCATCAACTGAAAGCATCTAGTCAGCGTTCATAGCGAGGCTGTGTTCACGCATGCGCATAAATGGATCCTTTGTGATTGAGTACGAGTACTTTTACCTTTGTATTTTATTTAAATTATCGGTTTATTCCAGCATACTTCTACTCTAAAAGCGATGTGATTTGTCTTCACAGAGACATGTTAGATATAGATAACCCTCCACCATTTGCGTGCACAAAGCGAACTATATACATACATATATATAATATACTTATTTACATGGTTATATACACGAGATATACAAGTTAGTATACAGTAAGCACACGTGATTATTATAGGGGATCTATTACTACACACAATGTTAGAACATCATATCTATAGACACATCTATAAAGCACACATGTAGAATTAATCTATACAATAACACACCACATCTATGTTTATAAATGAAACATTAGGGGAAAAATCGATACATCATCGAAGTTATTGATAACCGTGTTCATATCTGATACTTTCTTAATAATAATTATTATGTAAATACAAATAACTGCTTAAATTATGCGTTAGTAATTATGTTTATTTCCAGTTAATTGTATGTCTATTTCAGGCCAGGTTGTCATTAACTAATAAAACTAATCTACCCTTCGGCAAAACCTGAATTTAATCACAATTCAATTATGCTTAATTCTATTTTTTATGTTAAAAACTAGATTCTTAAAAATCATTTTACAGTATAAATAAGTGGCATAAAATAGATATGTTGTATTTAGCTATGTCCACAGACTGACTGTCAAGCCTACAGTCTCGATCAATCTATTAAAAAAATAAGAACTAGAAACGATCAAATACGCGCAGTATAAAAGATATGTGACGTCAAATCTAGAAATATCTAGGAAAAGCAGCGGCATAACTACACGTAATTGTGAAACACACTGCATGAAACACAATGTTTGTGCTGTATAATTTACCTGGACAGTTGAATGTGTTACAGTCTTCCCAGTCATCCTCAGGACCTTCACATTCACTTCCGCCGAAAAACGGACCGATACAAACGCGCTGACGTAATTTCCGCCCTCCACCACACGTGACATTACATTGTTGCCATGGTTGCCATACGTCCCATACACCATTCACTGGAAAGTAGAACATTTTGTTGGAAATTGAAAGTAAAACATTAACCACACTCATAAACGTATTGTGACGCACACAATAAAATAATTTTTGCAATTAAAATTAAGACTTACAATACATGTGTTGGTAATACATAAATACACGTATAAAATGACACAGAGATAATTATAAATGTTTGTGAGATATCGTCAATGCAGAACTTTCCATAAAGCATAGTTTTTTAACATACCAGGACAACTATCTGCCACACAGACTTCTGCTTCATCTGTTGAGCCAGGACAAGGTGCTCCACCATGGTATGGACCAAAGCACTCACGCACTCGAGATCTTGTGCCATTAGCACATGTTACTGAACAAGCTGTCCAAGGTTCCCATTCAGCATAAACACCGTCGACTAGGAACAAGATAATGTGCAAATATCGGCAATAAATATAATGAAATCGAAAATGCAGGATCTTAACTCTATCAGATAAAAATATGATATGTGGCGGTATAGTGAAAGAGAATTTGAAAATCGCCCAAAGAAATGTTATATATGTAGTAAGGTGATACACACATCAGTGTAAAGCAACATCTATAAAGGCAACATCTATAAATCACATGGCAATCTTCTAACTGAATCCAGATAAAGATTCTTCGAAAAATTGGTGATGCGACTAAGTTATACAAAGCCTAAACAGACAATACTGAGTACCTGAGAGCAGGCATCTATGTCGTGCTCAACTGTTACACAACAATATTATCTACATATCCTAGTTATTTGTCAGAGCCTAAACAATCTAACTCGTGCCTTACACACAGCGTGCAAATCCAATTTGGATTAGCTGACACATACTTGGACAAGGGTCATCACCGCAGCCTTCCTCTTCCTCATCTGCACCTTCACAAGTCTGACCGCCGTGCTTTGGTAGATTACAGTCTCGTGTTCTAATACGTGTTCCACCATTACATGAAACACTACATTCTCCCCAGGTTGACCAAAGCTTCCAAGATCCGTCAACTACAAAGTTAAGATATTCATTTGACGGCATACATGCATCTCGAAATATTATTTTCTTAGTCTCATTGTTTGTGTCAAAGGTCCACCTTGATATATCTGGCTTGGATGTCAGTTCAAATTAAGTTTCACCAATTTATAGTTTTAAAAACTAAACCTTATTATATACTTAAATAAACCCACTGTGTAAAGTGCATTGCAATGAATTTGAAACAAATATTACATTTGATTGGTCTTCTATAACCAATATCGCACGTAATTTACAAATTTGAACAACGATAATTACTCTGTATATAAGAATATATTACAACAGAAAGCCTTAAAATGACTAAAAATGTATAAAGCAGTGAACCGTGCCTCAGTTTTTTTTATAACGTCCTCCGTTCGTTAGATACTTGACTTTAAAGAAATTCCGTACCCAGAACCCCGCTGTTTATTACGTACTACTCAATAGATAGAAAATATGTAAACAAGTATGAAAATTATGAGGTTCCCTAGATTAACATTTCCGCTACAAAATACCGAAAACCGCTTTGAAATCCGTCGGCAATGTTAATTCGAAAATGACACCTACTGTGTTTTTTAAGCTGAGCAATTAACAAATTATCGCCTCGTGAAATCAACGAATTTGACGCGCCCCATTCAATTTTGATAGCCAATCGAAATCGCTTATGTTAACGGTTCAATAATTAAAACCACGCCCAGGTTTGATGTCTAGTAAGAGATTTTATAATAAATATTTGTCATTAATGAATTGGTAGTATCATATACCGATACAATGCACATTACGTTAGAGATGTTAACGCTAATAAGGAAAAGTCGATAAATGGATGCAGTATTTATCGCTAATAAACACCATTTTTGAGCGTTTGGTTAGAATTTTTTGTTGCATGGTATGATATTTAATCTTAAATCTATGTTAATAATGTAAAATATCATTTTACGTTATTTTAGCGATTAAAACAAGCCAGATACATTAACAATTGTATAATTGCGTCATTCCGTTGACCGATATCACTTTACTCAGTTTATTTATTTATCTGTCTCCATTTCTCCGCTATACTATGTCTCCCATTATATTTGTTATGATACAACATTGTTTACAACGCTATTATTTACGATTCCATAACTCCATAAATCTTGCAATTGGAGCCGTATTTTTCAAATATTTTATGAATTGTTTTTGTAGTTCGTTTAATAGTACCTTTCACGAAAAAGGATATGAATTCTTAATAAGTTCCCAAAATGGAAGCAAGTTACTGCTTTTATAAACGAAATCAAATGAAAAAGACCTACATTAGGATTTGATTGCAAGTTATTGTCATACCTGGACAAGAAAATGTGTTGCATGCCTCAACCTCATCCGAACTTCCTGGGCATTCAAGTCCTTCGAAGAATGGTCCATTACATGTCCTGGATCTATTTCTGTTTCCATACCCACAGGTATGTGAACATTCTGTCCAGGGCTCCCATGTATTCCAAACACCATCCACTGAAATAAGTCGAAATATAGATGAAGTACACATCCGCCTTGTTATCTTAGTTACTATGAATAAATCACATTTGCCTTATTTGAATGAAACAGACACATTGACGGTCCATTCTATTTGATAGTGGAGGAAACATTTTGAATTGAATAAAAATGAATGTTTAGTTGCTTTGAATCAATATCAGATATCGATTTTTTCTACACTGACCTGGACACATTTTTGGAAAGCAATCCTCAACGTGCGTATTAGAGCCGGGACATTCTGCACCATTGTGAAATGGTCCTGTACATGTTCTTGTCCTAAAGCGGGTACCATTCTCGCATGTGACGTCACATTCACTCCATGGGGACCATGTTGTCCAGACTCCATCAACTAAAGCGTTTTAACAGCATAAAATTCCCTGATACATATTTCTTTTCTAAATCATATTAAACAGAATACTGATTCTAATGCCATTGTTACGTTTTTAATGTAATGATAAATGAATAACCATGACAGCCCTGTGTATCCTTGTGTGGTTGTCTGTGTACAATACACAAAAATGTATTCACATATATATAAGTGGTGTTGTGCTGACACAGATTTGAATATTGGTGTTATTTTTAAGTTAGTGTCCTTTGTATATAAACATGCTATAAATGTGGCACTTACCTCCTCCAACGAATGTAATTATCTCATGAATATGATCCAATAAATTCCAATCTAAGCATCGTATCTTGAATGGATCTATTATCATAATGTTAAGGTACAGGGTACACCCTCTTACACTCAATGTATGCTTTACGTCGCGATTTTAATCGATTTGTTGACAGTCGAAGAGTTAGGAACAAGTATTCAGATCAACTGTTTTCTAGTTTCGCATCCATTTTCGTATAAAATGGCTTGATTAATCTTGATACATATCTATGTTGACAATAAAAATATAAGCGCACTCGTACATTGATTTGAATCTTATCCGTAACAACAACTGTCGTATATTTATTTTATACTTGACTATGACTTGTTTGTCTTTGTTGATACTTCCAGACTTCATTCGGGTACTGACGAATGCGACAGATAATGATTGCCAGAACTGCGATATTTTGACGTCAGGGTGTAATGGTACGTGAAGGTAAATGAGAAGCTATTTGCGTACAAGATAGAATAGTGAATACAATACAGAATATCAACTAAAGTGTGATGTATGACATGCTACAACAATGACCAAACAGTTCATAATTTAAAGAGAATACATCACTTTATTCCAAAACATCATTTTAAACTTTCACAAAAAAACTACAGACTGATTAGCTCAATCGCGCAAACCGTAATGACAACAACAAAAGCTATATGATTTCTGGTATAAAATTCATGTAACTTTTCATACATGCATAATCGTGTAAATTCAATGCGCATTAATAGGGGTAAGACCCAATATTTGTTTCGTCACTTATGTAACTTAGCAATCGGTTCCAAAATATCTGCTGACTAAGCCTAATTCACGAAAGGATATACATGTACATGTAGTAAAATTCTTATACATTTTCTACGCTTGAAAAAGGATGGATCGTCTTTATAACAATCAGAATAATCGATTCATCTATTAAATTTTGTGGAATTTATTTGCAGCCACAAGTTTTATCGACCGGACACCTATAGCATGTCATTGATGCATCTGAGAGAAAAAATATAAATACATGCATTAGTAAATTGTTTAACAAGCTGACCTTCTTTACCGTGATACATTTTGGTCTAGTGGAATATGAGCATAACCAATGTGCGAAGACAAAAACAACAGAAAATGCACTGAATTAGTAAAATACACATACATACATGTGTTTGTTTGAAGAAAAGACACACAGAGCTGAACTATATAGTCGAAAGGCATGGTGACTTCACTTCACTTCTAATAAAACGACTCATTGTGTTAAATATCTAAATTTTAGCAGCTAGATTTATATGATGATGTTATGTAATGAGAATAAATAATGTATATTTAACATAAAACAGCATGTCTGTGAGCTTACTTGGACACATGATCTTCGTACAAGGTTTGTTCTGGGAGGCGTCACCAGGGCAAGGTGTTCCGTCATAATTTGCTGGAGGATGATTGCAATCACGTGATCGAACACGTGTTCCATTTTCACACGTGACCGAACATTCTCCCCAATTACTCCAGAGGCTCCATCCACCTTTTACTAAAATGAAGTTAACGGTACATAAAGCGTGATATAGTATAATAGATTGTTTCATTCGTGTCGTCTTAGTCCGGACAAATAAAGAGTGATATTATGCGCTGCATGTTTCAATGGTATTATATGAATATATTTTAATGTGTGAACCAGCGGATCAACCCACTAAACTAATAATGAAGCGTATCAATCGGTTTGTCGGTATAACTTTCCTAAACAATATACAACTGTACAATGCATAGTTAATATACAAAATCATGTGGCGAGACCACATGACAAAATACGTCACAAATGGACAAATATGTACATGTATGTTTATACAAAATTATTTATGTAAGGTCGGTGATACATTAAATATTTATAGTTAATTAAGCTTATGCCTGATATCAGGTGTAAAATATGCTGTATGGTATCTTATAATATTTACGAGCTTTTGGCTTCGGCTTATCAATTATTCATTAGTTACAAGGTACCAATTTATGTAATTTGCAACAAAGAAATAACGATAATCAATGTAAGACAAAATCATTTCATAAAGCTTCCTTTTGAAATGATGAGATTGTATTGTACAGGATTTGAATACAGTGACAACTTAGAAACTAACAGTACATATACTTGATATTTATCATCTGCAGCAAAATATCTAGGATGTGTGTATGCATCAAGTACTTTATTACGCTAGTAACCTATGGACACACGATAAATACTCATAACTAAACACATCCTTTAATGATTACAAGCTACCTTAGATATACATTTTTCGTCTTTTACGAACGATCGAGTTAACTTACCTGGTAACGCTTAAAGTTGAATCAGAATGTTTTCGCCCATGTATTTTAATATTTTATTTCAAGAACTTTTCTAAATAAAAGGATTGTTATGACTTACTTCGACACTGAATTCCGCCTATTTTGCTACAATCCTCTACTGGTTCCCTGGGACATTGTTGTATAGTTTTCTCCGAGCCTAAACATTGTAATTTATACATAGACCTGTTCATGACGCTGTACACGTTCATTGCCGCATCTGAAATTATGATAAAACATCATACCGAACTGTTTCGAAAAATGATAAAAGACATGAACCCGAAACATAATGAAGTACTATGATTTTATTGCTCCGCGCCCAAATGCGCGGAGCTATTTGTGTTTATGATTTTTTGGTCAATGGACTCGGATTTGATATTTTGTAATCCTTTCGATCAACAGTCTAAATTTCTTTTGGATACGAGTAAACGAACACAACATTTCGATTTCCTAATAACACTGACACATGAGGTAAGGACCATGATAAATCTTTTATTAGAAAATATTTATTTTGAATCATAGCCATGCATATTAGTCAATGGACTCGGATTTGATGTTTTATAATCCTTTCGGTCAACAGTCAGACTTTCTTTCGGCACGGACTAAGCTACTGATAAATTAACTGACCATATAGATAAAGAGGGAAAAGACTGATGGCATACACAAAGTGGAATTTGCATTGCTATGTATGTTACTATACGATGTACTCACATTCCAAGAGTATATACAATGCGACACAGTATGTTTAAATTTACAATTGTACTAAATGAAACGAATAAATGTAAACTTTATATTAACAGCTGTATGTATGTACGTATGCTAAATGCTTATTATTCTTTTCTTACTTTTGATTTCTGACAATTATTTTTACTTAATTAACAAAATTCTCACATTCACAAATTAAGCTAGATAATAAGTGTAGTTTATTGGTAAATTGGTGATTTTGTTCTGTTCTGTTCTGTTACATTTTATGTTATTTTCAATGTTTGTAAAATGTTGCTTGTAGTTCACGCATGTAAGTGCATGTTTATATGACGATGGGCTGTAATGCTGAAGTCTTATTAAAGTATCTGTTCTGTTCTGTTTCTATATGCCCAAAGTGCCTGTGTGATATATTATGATGGAGCAGAGTCAGTTTATTTCTGCACAATAACAGTTGATATACTTGATTAATAGGATTAATATATTATGGGAAAATAGATTATTTAGTTCAGATTCATTTTACTTAAAACGTGTTTATCCTTTTTTGATAAGATTTGTTTTGTAAAATTAATCAGTTCAATTGTTGTTTGCCTGTTATTTTTACCCCTTTGGTCACGTTTTCCCCTAAAAATGTCTTCATATATAATATAAGCTCAGAAATATGAACGTACAGATGTTACCTTGAACTCAGAAATATGAATGTTATTTCATAAATGACTTTCATTGATAATAAAATGTCATGTTTATGCATATTGTGTAATGTTTATGTATTATCTTAAAATACAGATTTCGTTATGTTGTCTTTGACTGTTGTAAAATACTTGATTCACATAAATATTTTTTAAGTTTCATGTCTGCGTAGATGTCATCATCTACCTGCTCTGTTTTTTATAAGATTAGAATTTTTTTGACATTGCTTGTAGTTGTGTTGATATATAAGCATTGTGTTGAAGTCATTGTGTTAAGTCTTTATTGACTTTTTTAACACGTTTCATTTTTTCTGATGTTTAAGAATTTTAACTCAACATTGAAGATATTATTTCATTGATTATTTATTTCAAATTATTATGTTGCATGATACTGACTGCATTCATTGATTATTTATTTCAAATTATTATGCTGTATGATACTGACTGCATGAATGTTAGTATCCTTCCATCTACATTGCAGATTAGTTTAATGTCTTGAATGTCCTTTAAAATCTTTTATCTTGTAATGTGTATAAAATAGGTATATATGTACACTGAATACATTTTTGTTGATGTATACAATAAATATATAGAATAATCCAGACTGATTTGTCCACAGGTAAGTAAGTATCGACATTCTCTTGATTGCAAGTGCTTCAATAATTGAATACGTATTGTCTAAAGTAATAATTATTTTTAAAATGAAAAAAAAATTGTGCAATATGAAACTTTTAGACATATAATTATTATCTCATGTCCAGAGTTTATTCACATAAAATAAGTTTTTTGTTCAGAGCGTTTTTGTTATGTTAGTTATATGAAGGTGTGAAACAGTTATACCTTATAAGGTTGTGTGTGTATATTTTGCTTTAATCCCCGGGGCACAAATATTACAATATGGACGTAAATTAGAGCGTGTTTTTGTTTTTTGGTGGATATCTATTAAATTGTTCAGTATTTTCTTACTCAAATCAAAAGGCACTAAGTATAATTTACCATCAACCTGCCCACGAAAAAACATTACTGTAAATACTAAAATAGATTTATTAGACATACATTTAGTATAAAATATGCATATTCAAAAGCTGATTACAAGTATTAGCACAGTGGTATAAAATGTGTTAAAAGTATGTTATTGTTATCATTTCATGATCGGGTGTATAGCGATTTTCTTTGTAGAGTCGCACGTACGCCCTTGTTTTCTAGTTTGTGTTGTGCTATTCTCACGACACCGTTTGTAAATCAAACGACGACCTATTCTTACGGCACCGTCATGCAAATAAAACGCCCTGCTATTCGCACGACACCGCTTGTAAATAAAACGACATGTTATTCTTACGACACCGTTTGTAAATACGACAGCGTGCTATTCTTATGACACCGCTTGTAAATAAAACGACGTGTTATTCAAACGACACCGTTTCTAAATAAAACGACGTGTTATTCTTACGACACCGTTTGCAAATAAAACGAAATGTTACTCTTACGACACCGTTTGTGAATAAACAACGTGCTATTCTCACGACACCGCTTGTAAATAAAACGACGTGTTATTCTCACGACATCGCTTGTCAGAAAAAACAACGTGCTATTCTCACGACACCGCTTGTGAATGAAACGAAGTGCTATTCTCACGACACCACTTGTAAATAAAACGACGTGTTATTCTTACGATACCGTTTGTAAATACGACTACATGCTATTCTCACGACACCGCTTGTAAATAAAACGACGTGTTATTCAAACGACACCGTTTCTAAATAAAACGACGTGTTATTCTTACGACACCGTTTGCAAATAAAACGAAATGTTACTCTTACGACACCGTTTGTGAATAAACAACGTGCTATTCTCACGACACCGCTTGTAAATAAAACGACGTGTTATTCTCACGACATCGCTTGTCAGAAAAAACAACGTGCTATTCTCACGACACCGCTTGTGAATGAAACGAAGTGCTATTCTCACGACACCACTTGTAAATAAAACGACGTGTTATTCTTACGATACCGTTTGTAAATACGACTACATGCTATTCTCACGACACCGCTTGTAAATAAAACGACGTGTTATTCTCACGACACCGCTTGTCAGAAAAAACAACGTGCTATTCTCACGACACCGCTTGTGAATGAAACGAAGTGCTATTCTCACGACACCACTTGTAAATAAAACGACGTGTTATTCTTACGATACCGTTTGTAAATACGACTACATGCTATTCTTACGACACCGTTTGTAAATAAAAACGACGTGATATTCTTACGACACCGTTTGTAAATAAAACGACGTGCTATTTTCACGACACCGTATGCAAATAAAACGTTACATGTGTAACAACAACAGACATTTCATACAAAAAGCATGATAAAAATATGATTATCCTGTAATTATTACTTACTGACACCAATTATTCCCGCATACTGAATTATTGCTAAATATGTTAATCTTTTTATACAACATATTTCAAAGGTATACATATTTACTGATCAGTCATGGACAGTGCACACAAAATGATTATTCAGTATAACATAATCTTAAAACATTTGGTTTAAGGTCAAACAGTAACCCAAATAGTAAAAGGCCAGTGTTTACTCATGAACAGGGACAGCAATTTCAAAGGCTAACATGCATTGTTTTGCGCGGAGCTTCCCAATTGCTGTCTCCGCAGCAACATTTGTACTTGTATGACTGAGTATTTCTGTTTATCGGATGGTGCTTTCGGTGATTACCCTTATACACATATGGTCTAATGTTCAAACAAGTGGAAAACATGTTTAAATTTGTAATCAGACAAGCACTCTTGTATGTGTGGCTGTGTTAACAAAGTTTTTAAGCATAATTTTGAAATTATGATAATATAATTATTTTTTACATTCATAAATTACAATATTTCAATGTGAATTACTGATTCAAAATATTTGAACACACAGCGCCATTTTTATTTAAACTCATGTGATAGTTACCAGCATGTGCTCCTTCAAAACCTATTTGTCTACATGCAATATCTATCTCTGTAAAGTTCCATCCCTCATCAGCGCAGATAGACATACCAACATCGTCTAGATCGTTCAAGATTTCAATTCTACCATCTCCATGTTTGTCAATATCAGAGATCACCAACAAACCTGTAATTGTATTAGCAATTTGTTTGATATGTGTAGTGTAGTGAAAAAATGTTCTCTATGATCAACATCGCACCAATATCCGGGATCATTTAGCTATTCTTCCATCGTAAACGCAAGATCCCAGGCATACACAACGCCTTGATAGAAATAATATATTGATAGTTAAAGAATAAACATTAAATAGCGAGCATATGTCTTGTACGAGGAATCCAATTGTATTATTCCCATACAGAAAAAAAATCTTTATTGAACTCTAAATTATTAGCAAGAGTAATGCACCGAAAGTTGCGAAAGATACACAGTGGATCACGTTTGCTAAAATTATTGTATAATATAATACGAAAAGAAAATTAATAAACGAAATCTTTTTCAAGTAAATGTTCACCGTTGTATCCAATAGTGGAATGTGGCACGATAATGTGGCTAAATTTGTTCATGGTGAATGAATTACTATGTATTTAAACTGCAAGTACGAAGGTTTCGTTTCGTTTAAGAAAACAATAGGTTTTTGGTTTGTATCGTTTTAGAAACGGCGCTTCCACTGCGTGGACTGTGCTTTAATGATGTTCACACTGCGCTGATGGCGTGTTGAAGTCATTCGCATAAGCGCGGTAGAGACGCGGTGATATTAAAGGTACGTAACAACCCACCGTGCGTGTTATAAGTCCGTACGTGTTTTGGGGAGGCCACGGTCGCCACGTTTTTCTGACAACGTGGGAAGGGAGTGGCAATAGCAGGGAAGAAGTACTTGTATGCACGTCACTCGCACGGTTGCGTAAGGTGTATGTACGTGCCCGTACGCCGCGCCTGGCCATTAGCGGTTGCGCGCAACGCACGTTGTACACGTGGTGAGTTACACGTGCTTACAACATACTATCGTCGTGCTATTGCCACGTTATCGTACGAAGGCCGTACTTGCACGTGCTGTTTGCGAAACGTGTCCTTTCTTACTCGTACATTGTAAGTGCGTGGAAGTACGGTGAAAGCGAATACTAGGGTTAAATCCGTAGCCCGACCGCAGGCCGAACGCAGCGAAAGTTCTCATGAACTAAACGGGTTTTACTTACCTGAACAGTCAATACCCATACACGGTGATGTCTCGTTGGTGAAACCAAGACAATATCTATCTATGCCGGGTGTGCCCCTATTGGAGCAACCCCGATGACGATTCATTTGGCCCCGCCCACAAGTGTTCGCGGTACTACAAACACTCCACTCCGACCACGCCTCCCAACCTGAGTAAAGGGTAGAAAATAATTTAATGTTAGGAATTGGTCGCATAATTTCTGACATTGTTAAGAATGTTTTATTTGGACATTTGGTTCTCTAAATAGTT